>WUAP02139215.1:0-12512 GCA_015163945.2 Stichodactyla helianthus
GCTGACCCCCCTGGCAAGGAATTGAACTATATTGATGACCCACCCCACTACCAAATATAAAATTATAATAGCCCCCTCTGGTTTAACTTTCAAAAAAACCGTGACCCACCCCTTTTCATCTAGTAAATTTTTTATGGCCCCCCCTCTCCTAAAAAATGAATGCTCCCTAAATTCTTCAATACAGGATTGTTGGTAGCCTGCGTCACATCCGGATGTGACGCAGGCCCAGATTGTTGGTGAAAATTTAAATCTAGTTATCAACGCGGGGTTGTGACTCACGCTATAGGGAGGGGCTGGTGAGTCACTCCTTTTTCAGACAGTCCCCATGGACCGTACCAAATCATGCGCAAAAATAAATTTGCAACAAATTTTAAAAAAGCATTAAGAAACTGCTCGAACACATGATTTATAGTTTGCACTACTACTTTGTAAAATACCTCGTTGATTGGGGACTAAATCACCACGGGGTTCGTCCGTTGGTCCCCGGTCGTGCAATTGCCGCACCTGTACGTGCAAAGTAAAATTTTAATAACATAAGGTCGAGATTTGATCTTTGGTGCATATACTATGACAGCAGTGTCGCTGCAAATGAATGCAAACAATCAGTTTTTAAAAGGAGTTTGCCGTTCGATATGAGTTTAGATTATCTCAAGAACTGCGCAAATCTTTTAGTAATTTCTACCCCTTTTTCATTCAAAAAATAGCCATCAAACTATTCGAGGATTTCACACCTCACAACTTTTATGAATTCAACTGTAAGATCTAAATTTCATCGAGTTTGAAATATGAATTACTCACTCGTATTCTATATTAACAAAGCAATCTATTCGAGTTGTTTGTGTTTTGAGGGTGTTTTAAAACGGTAACACAACGCAACGCAGAACACAATTAGCAGAATCTTAATATGTCTGTTCCTTGCTCAGACAAGGTATATCATAATTTCCATAAAAAAACACCACTTATCTACTGTGCGCGGGATGATTTCTTGATTCCTGGGTTTATTTTGGTGTTTGCTTGCTTGAATTGTTCCAGGAGTAGCGCATTCACGGCGAAATGTATCCCCTGGATTTAAAAAAAAGGGTTGAAATTAACAAAATGTCACGAACACGTACAATTCATAAATCCTTCTCTTCTTCATTCCGAAGGCAGCTTAATCTTAAGACATCACGAGAAATAGATTGTTTATAGTGCCAGAGTACAGAAATTCAGTACAAACTGCGTCCTTTTACTCCACAGCGCAATAAAATTTAAAAAACCGACTGGGTTTGGAATCGTTGCGTGACACTGGATTCACGGGTATCTCTTGGTTTTTGCGTACAATATTTTGACCTGAAAGTTGATCTGATGCTACTCATAGGTCATCATATAGAATTCCGACAAGCCCACCCGCCTTAGAATTCCTCTACTAGCCTTCCAATTGGCTTAAAAGGTATTTTTTGGTTAGACTAAGAAGGTTATAGTACCAAGCCAGTCTTTCTTCTCGTCACTACGCTCGGCCCGCTATTCCTTGTCTGGCTGAACGAGTGAAGTTTGAAGGGCTGCTTCGCTCGCCGGCCTGAGTGTTGAATCTAATACTGGACTAAAATAACGCACGTTTGATTATTTTCCTGCTGAGTACAACAGGATGGACCCCAGCAGAATGGATGTAAGAGAATCTCACACTTTATATCTAAAATTTTGACTAGCCATCCATTCAACCGTGTATACTTTGTAAACATGAATAATTCATTCTGCCATTGATTGGCCCCAAGTTTCCTCTCTTGAGGGCCTATTTAGACAATTTATGTTTGCTTAGTGGCCGCAAAGTTGAGAGAAATATAAGTAGGCGGATTCGTTCGAAGTTTGAGAAGTTTTGGCTACTGAGACAAGGCACACGGTTTTAGGTATCGGTTGTAACTTCTTTGTTCTGTCTGCAGGATTTTGAAATGCCCGATACCGATCCAACTGCGGCGGATGCCGAGTGGAAGAAAATACAGCAAAATACATTCACGCGTTGGTGCAACGAACATCTAAAATGTGTGAACCAGTACATCTATAACTTGGAGACTGATTTATGCGATGGGCTGAAACTTATTGCCTTACTTCAAGTTCTCTCGCACAAAAAGCTACCAAGACACACCAAGAAACCGGTATTCAAATCCCAGAAGATTGAGAACGTTTCCATCGCGCTGAAATTCATCGAAGACGAGAATATTCGCCTGGTTAACATCGGTAAGTAACGCCGTACACGTCTCATGACATTTAATTCGTTGTTTTAAGTTTTTACTTCGCTTTGAAACTAATCCCGCGAGATAAAAAGAAAAATCATGATAAATATGCTTTTACAAGTGTAATTTAATATGTTTTCTCTCTCCAATATTCAAGAAAGAGAGTTGTTAGTCTACACTCGCTGGTGTTCACTCTAGATATCTGCCATATTGTGAAATTACGGTTCCTAGATATTCATTGCAAATCCACCAACCGCCGTAAGTGGTTGTTCAAATGAATTCGAGCGACGATTAAGATAGATACCTCGTTTGGTCAAACAGTAGCGACTTTCAAAGAACTTCTGATCTAATCGAGTTCCATTTCGTGCATGTACTTCCATATTTAGACATATCGTGTTATCCATACAGCGTCCCTAAACTTCCATATGTTTACTTGCAACAGAGAAACTACTTATCATATGATTAATGGAAGTTCTAAAGAGCTTCGTCGTACTTGAAATTTTCACCAACTCGAAAGCGGGAGTTAGGGTTTAAAAGTTTGAAATAGTGTAAAATTCACTGGTGAATGTTTTTCGGTATTGGTTGGGGCGTTAACCCGATTATCGGTCACTTCGCGCGACGTCTACGTCGTCTCTCCAGTTTTGTATCTTTATAAATTCGCGACCCATTTATGATCAGTACAGGAAACTCGCTCTCCAGTATCTACAACTTTTAGTATTACAAAACGAGCTGTAGTTGCAGGAATAAGAGGGTTTTTTTACAGAAATGATCTTTAGTAATAGATTCCGTATCGATCCACTGATTTGGCTTTCTATTTGGCTTTGTTGTTCTCAATAAATGATGGGTGACAAAATGAATAGCGTTTGGCTGTTATATACTTGGCGTTTGCTAAAGATTATTTAGTGGGACTGTATACTATTTTTTTGTACATGTACAACCCGTGGTACATGTTAGTTCAAAACATTCGGTGTTATAATTACTTAGCGACGGAAATGTTTACCTTTTTTATTAATTAATAAAAAATAAAACCCGAACACTCTTTGCAAAATTCTCAAATTGCAGTTCAGTGGCTTTCCATTCAGAAGTTACCCTTGCTAATGTATTTAGGTCTAAAAGCAGTGAAAGGGCTTCCACTTAGACGGGTGTAAATACATGCATGATAATTAAAAGAACAAATGGTTGCCCTGACAGCCTGACATATTAAAGTGGAAGTCTTAATAATAGCTTTTTACGTATTAAACTACAAATGTTTTCGACTCCCCGCTATACATCGCTGTCGAGAACCTAGGGTTAATAAAACTGGTTAATTTTCTTATTTTTCATTAATTTTTTATTGCGATGTTTATTTCTGTTGTGTTTTCTTGGGGGTGATCAAATATCTAAAATTAATTTATTGAAAATATGTAACAGAAAAAACATTGATGGAAGCCGAGCATAAAGCTTTTGATCAATACGAAAATTGATAGTTTTTCTACGAAAATAAACTATTTTTTGGGTTGTACACCGATTTTGGGCAAAAATAATAAGAAATTCAGTACCTGTTTTCGATAAATTAGCGTGTAACTGATTACGAAATGCAGTACACGTAACACGAACTTTTCCGTGATTGTCTGACAAAAATCCACCACGAGTCAATTTTATGATTTCTTGTTGTTTTTCGAAACAGTAAGATGTCAGGAATGTTAGCATTAAGTAAAGGGCATTGTTTAATTGCCTTGTGTTGAATGAATAATTAGAGGGTTTGTTCATTGCACTGTCGGTGACTGTACGAAAAATCTAGAGACTACTACGTAGAAATAGCTATGTTATAGTAGTAATCGATATATATGATCAAGACCATGTGGGTTATTAATCCTGCTAGTGTAGTTCTCATTAAAACAGGGCCACTCCTGATGCTCTCAAACACCAATTTATTAAGTTATATTCCACTGATTTCCCCACAAAATTTTAACATCTAATTTCATTTTTTAACTTAAACCGATTTAGAGAACGTTCCCGAAGACCAGGATTGCAAACAAAATTTTTGGAGTGACAGTTTGTTCTTAGTTATATGTGCAATTATTCAAAATATTTGCCCTTCTACTGATAATGACCCTTGGGTTTTTGAGATCCTTGTTGAGGTTCTATTGTCCGAAGGTTGAGCACTGATCAACTCGTTTTAGATGGTGACAATCACTAGTACTTAGAACTCTAGCAGAGGGCTGAATCAATCAAAACTGTATCAAAATGATGTTGTGCATATTTGTATTATTTATGGTTATTAATCTGCATTCCTTGGGTGTATATGGTATACAAAGAATGGAAAGGATGCGATGTGTGACTTCTGAGAAATATTAACTATATTTTGTTATGGTCACTTTGTCATTATAACTGCACTTGCAAGTTTCAGTTCCTTGCATTTCTACATCACAAAATTAATCTAAGATATGTCAGTCATGTATTAAATAGTTATGTTAATTGAACAGTGAAAAACATAAAGCTATACACCGAGTTGCTATGCACAAGTGACTCAAGTTAAGGATAACTAATTGAAAACCACTACATGAAGGAAGTGAGCCAAGGTACTTGGCTTTCTCTCTATCATTCACAGCTAGAACACTAAAGACTGTGATAAAAATATAACTGACCTTGTGTTATGGAAATTTGATTTATATTTAGGTTTGCAAGAGATATTTCATGAATCTGATAGTGAATTGTTTATGAAATTACTTCAAAAAAAAATCTCAGACTAGTCGCAAACTAAAACATTTCTATCATTTCTTTACTAGCTGAGTAAATTTCTAAATAATTGAGTTCTGAAGTGAACTCAGATATTTCAAGCCTAGCAGTACACAGGCCAAATGCCATATAGGAACCTAGTAAAGTGACCATTACTATACTATTTGGTAACCAGCTACACCCCATATTTATACAGCATTGTTTTGGGAATTTGAAATTTAGTCACACAGCTTTAGACAAAACAAAAGTGTGATAAGAATTCAAATTTATCTTTCTCTTAAGGGTCAAAGATATATGTGAATTGAAAATAGTGGAAGTCATCTATTGACCTGTTAGATTATAATGCAGACTTAATGTGATGAGCATGAAATCTAATTAACTTATTCCCCCAAAATTAAATGTTAGTCAAAGACACTTCATTTTGATTTGTTTTCCCTCCATAACTAACAAACCTATATTAGCATTAGCCCATCTGAACGAGTGGTTCTTTGTCTGATGCTTTCAGATGCAAGTGATATTGTAAAAGGAAACCTGAAGCTTATTCTAGGGTTAATATGGACACTTATCTTGAAGTATCAAATCAGCATGCCTTACCTGGACGATGATGATGATGAAGAAGGTGGTGGAACTAAAATGACACCCAAACAGGCTCTTCTAGCATGGGTGAAGAGTAAGATGCCAGAGTCTGTACCCATGGATAACTTCACCACACACTGGAACAATGGTATTGCTATTGCCTGCCTTGTTGATGCAGTAGCTCCTGGATTGCTACCAGAGTGTGAAGATCTGGATCCCAAAGATGCACTTGAGAATGCAAAACAAGCTATGAAGCTTGCACAGGACTGGCTTGACATTCCACAGGTATGTACATTGTAACCAAATCCAAACACCTTGTGTCACTGGATCTGTTGAATTGAAACATATTGTAACTATTCCTCAAGGTGGAGCACGAGTACTTGGTGATGGTCAATTTGTTACTTATTCATCAAAACTAATTTGGAAGCATTTTGTTGATATATTTAACCCTAAGACCTCTCCTAGGGGTATAATTCATATTGATCTGTTACTAATTCTTTTAAATATATCTTACCTATTTAGGTACTGGATCCTAATGATATGGTCAATCCCAAGGTTGATGAGCTTAGTATGATGACATATGTCTCTTATTTCCCTGAAGCCAAACTAAAACCAGGAGCACCTCTGCGCCCAAGAGTACATCCTGCTTCCAAATGCTATGCTAAGGGACCAGGTATTGAACCCAAGGGTCTTGTTGCAAAGAAACCTGCAGATTTTACTGTCTTCACTCAAGGTGCTGGACGTGGAAAGCTTGGTGTCAGTGTTATTGGACCTGGAAAGGTTGAACAAGAAGTCACAGTTAAGGATAATGAGGATCACACCTACTCATGTCAATACCTTCCTCAAAAACCAGGTGAGTTAAGATGGCGTACATAACAATAAACAAGACCAGGGTAGCACACGGGGTAGGCATCATGTATGATGTTAAAATGCCCACTGGAGAATTACTTACATCACAAACCCAAAATTCAAGAATCATGCTCTAAAATTTGCTATTTTAATATATCAAACACTTATTTTTTTAGCCCAAATCATGCACCAGGCATAACCCCTGTGCCACCCTGCAAGATGGGTTGCATCATCCAGTGTCCTGGGGTATCATTGTTTGATATTTGGAAGAGCAGAAGGGAGGATTTTTGAGGTGCATAGGAAGTGACCCCTCAACAGAATCTCTACTATATAATTTACTATCTGTTAGCTATTTACTAATATCATTGAATTTATTATAGGAAAGTATGATGTACATATTAAATGGAATGGAAGACACATCCCTAAAAGTCCATATCGTGTAGAAGTATCGTCAGATCTTGATGCTGGTAAAGCATATGCCAAAGGACCTGGTCTTGCACCTACTGGAGTAGTAGCAGGAAAATATACAGATTTCACGGTCTTTGCAAAAGGTGCTGGTGAAGGCAAGGTAACAGTCAAGGTGATAGACCCCCGAGGAGGTGAAGATGTTGATGTTATCATTGAACCACAAGAAAATGATGAGTACTTAGTGGAGTATCAACCAGTTAATGCTGGAAAACACACCATCAAGGTCATGTATGGTGGGCAGCCCATCCAAAACAGTCCATTCCATGTCAATGTCAGCCCACCAAAGATCGATCCTATACCATCTAGAGTTAAAGTATTTGGACCAGGTAATTATTTTTCTTTACTTTTTCTTTCTATGAACATTTTTCAAACTTTTTATCAACTTGTGTTTTCTGTCCCTTTCTTTCATAATTTTTATTTTTTGCTACTCACTATCTCTTTTATTCCTTCACTTTCTTTATTTGTTTTTGGGTTGTTAACAATCTATTTCTTTCATTTTTTTCCTTTTGCTTATAATTTTTTTTCAAAAATAAAGTTAGAAATTCCTCCAAAATAGAAAAGTGTAAATGAACATCAGATCTCATACATATTTGAATCTAATCCTTCAAAAGGTGTCGAACCTACTGGACTGAAGGCTGGCTCCCGTGCGCCATTCACTGTTGACACAAGAGGAGCTGGAGATGGTGAGCTTGATGTCTTTGTTGAAGGACCCCTTGGAGAGGAAAAGGTAGATATCAAAAACAATGGTGATGGTACTTATGCATGTGTATACCATCCAAGCAAGTTTGGTAAATATGTAGTCAGTGTTACATGGAGTGGAACGCAAGTACCCAAGAGTCCATTCAATGTCAAAGTTGCACCTGCAGTTGACCCAGCAAAGATTCGTGCTTATGGTCCTGGATTGGAAAAAGGTGGGTGATCAAAGTGATTCAAAAATAGAGTAGGTAAGACAGTCACCTCCCATTGCTATGATTCCAAAGGTGATGGGATAATTATGTGCAAGTTTGTTTGATTTGTGGATGTGTTGTCCTACCCTTGCCTCAAAGTATTTTCTCATAGCACTGCCTATCCTGGGTACAAGAAGCTTGAAAAACCTTACTTATAAGGCATGCAGGTTTTAAAGCACAAAAGTATATACCTATACCAAGCTGTATGCATTTCTTTTCATCAGGTGTTGCTACCAAGCCTTGCCATTTCACTGTTGAAACAAAAGGAGCTGGAATTGACAGTCTTGGGTTTGCTGTGGAGGGACCTGCTCAGGCTGAAATCAAATGTCATGACAGAGGCGATGGTATCTGTGATGTTACCTATTATCCAATGATCCCTGGAAAATATGCTGTCCATGTAACATGTGGTGATGTTGATATCCCAAAGAGTCCATTTATGGTACCAATCTCTCCTCCTGGCGATGCATCCAAGGTTTATGCAAAGGGCCCTGGTTTGGAACCAGAGGGAGTTTGTGCAGGTAATGTCAACTTCATGTATTATTGCATTTTATATCATAATAAGAATGCCCTTCTTCCACTGGATGGATTAGATGAATAATCAAATTTGGGGCCCAAATTGACCGTTTCGGCTCTAGCTTGCACATGTTATGTCACGTGGTCAAGAATGTAAACATCTAGCCAAAGTTCGGACATTGGACACAAAAAGCTCAAGTCATTTGTACGAACTCTCGTTTTTTGAGCATCATGCTAAGTGATTCTTTTTTCCAAAAATAATTTTAAAAAACATTTTTTCGACAAAGTTATAAAAAAAACCTAGATTTAGCAGTATTCTGGAAAAAAAAAAAAGCCAAAGAATACAAGCACAAAGAGCGATTTTAAGACCATGTAAATTGCAATGACATTACATTTCTGCGCAAGCTGCATGGAGTTATTTATTATTCATTTAAATATCTTGGGCTTTCAGTTTCTTCGAATGGAATAGCAGATTCATTTATAGTATCTCCCAAAAGCTTTCACTGTCAGTTTGGTTGTCCACGAAGCTCTCTGCTAAGACAATTCCAACAGCGCTTCTGCTGCCACATGTCGTCTTTTGATTTTAATGGTGTTGTTTTTAGTTTAAGAAGGCCTTTAGCTGCTGTTTGACCACCAGGGATAATTTCTTTGCTGTTATTTTATGTTTTGCTCTTTCGGTGGATGACTTTTGTTTACAGTTAACACGCATTACCTACAAAACATCTTGAAGCGATTTTTTTTAGCTGGCCATCTTTACTTGATCTTCAAGCTCATAGCGATTAAAATAGAGAATATGCTCTCTTAAAATTGACTTTTTCTCTACTTGCTACTGCAGAAATTGGGTCTGGATTTCCTTCTGTTGGGCCATTTGCACCAACAGAAAGTGAATGCTACATATGTAACTGTCTTTCGTACAAAAGAAAAAATGCCACGATGACAAACTCGCAAGCTGTTTTCCAGCGCTGTCTTCTTTCATTTTGTCAAGCTAAACCGGGGAAGTGATAGAACTTCACAGGATCATTGTTTAGGATATGGGGAATCGTTTTTGTAAGTGTCGAAAGCACATCTTTTGGTAGTAACCATTGCAAATTGGTACAAAAGACTTGACCTTTCGTGTACAAGAATGTCCGAACTTTGACTTGATATTTATATGCTTGACCACGTGACATAAAACGTGCAAGCTAGAGCCAAAACAGTGAATTAAGAAACTATTATTTTCTTGAAATGAGAATACATTTGTAAGGAACACCTCCAGTAAGATTTTGGTATCTTTGCCTGCCATTAGTAATATTTGGCCTGCATCTTGGCCATTACCAGCCTGTTAGTCCCTGCAAATGTTTAACAATAATGAACAGTTTGCTTTCTTAGGTAATTATTTTCAAAGTAGTATTTTGCTAATGTATTATTTTTATGCTAGTCTGAACATATTTTTCTGGAAACTGTCATAGGAGCCCCAGCAGAATTCACTGTTTTCACAAAGGAAGCAGGAGATGGAGACGTTGATGTAAAGGTCATGGATGGATCTGGCAAGAAGGTACCCGCAGACATAGTTGACAACAAAGATGGGACCTATTCTGTTACCTACTACCCAGATAAACCTGGTTTGTATACTGTCACCATTCATTTCAATGGAAAAGCAATCCCAAAAAGTCCTTTCAAGGTCAATATTGGCAAAACAAACCCAGCAAAATGCCGTGCATATGGTCCTGGTTTGGAGAAAGGATTTGTTGATCAGGTTAACAAGTTCAAAATTGAAACCAAAGGTGCTGGAGAGGGTGGACTTGGACTCACCATTGAAGGACCTTCAGAGGCTAAAATTGAATGCAAAGACCTTGGAGATGGATCATGTGATGTTGATTACGTGCCTAACGAGCCTGGTGACTACATGATCAACATTCTGTTTGCTGACCAGCATATTCCAGGAAGCCCTTTCAAGGCAAGAATCAACTATCCCTTTGACCCAACCAAGGTCAAGGTTGAGGGACCTGGAATTGAGCCAGGCATTCGTGCTGGTGAACCAGCTGATATTGATATTGATACCCGCCTTGCTGGTGATGCTAAGCTGGAAGTCAGTGTGGTAGATGAACAGAATGCACCAGTGAAATGTGATGTAGAAGAGGAAGAGTTTGGTCTTCACGCTGTAACTTATTTCCCCAACAAGCAAGGTAAGATATGTTAAGCAACAGGCAGATATCAACTGATGACAGCTACTTAAAGCTACCTTTTGAGGTTGGTTTTGAAACAATAGGTGGTTGACAATCATTCCCTAGAGAATAAAATAACAAAAGATACCACCTCTGTGTTGCTTGATATAACAAGAGAATTCATTCAACATGGCTGCTATGGCATCACATGAAAACCAGTAATGCACATCAATTCCAAGTTCAACATTGGATCAGCAATATTGCCCTGGGGGTGAGGGCATTTTCACATTTTTTAGATGTCAAATTCCAAGTCATGCCTGAGGGGCAGGGGTTTACATTGACTGGTGCATAAATCTTCCAGTAATTTATTAGTTTATTGTGACTGTGTATGTGTGTCATCCGAATCTGAATATTACAGTGGATAAATGATCTTTAAATTTCCTAATCACAGGTAACCACAAAGTGAACGTGAAGTATGGTGCCACCCATGTCCCAGGAAGTCCATTCAAAGTTCCGATCTCACCTTCATCTGATCCAACTAAAGTCAAGGTTTCTGGACCTGGCGTAGAACCTTCTGGAGTCGAACCAAACAAACCAACTTACTTCAATATAGCTTGTGATGGGGCTGGTAAAGGAGATGTACATGTCAGTGTAGAACCAGCAAGTAAGTTTAAAAGTCAATAATTTCAGATGTTTACAGAATTTATAGGTCTGACTTCTGTCAACAGCAATTTAACAGAAAAAAAGCTGAAAACAAGTTAAACAATACCCTGCAATACAGAGCCCTAAACAAGAATACAGTAGTTTTTGGCACGAACAAGAACACAGAAGTTTTTGACACTACGTCAGAGCCGAATTTTTATCGACTTAAACTTATAAATTCAATTTAAATTTATGCAAACGAAACTCTTGGTATAAGCATACTTGTGCCTTTTAACTTTATACCTTCATTGGCGAATGAAGCTTTGAGTTCTCAGCGAATTAAATATCGTAAAAATAAAAAAACATTAGGCAACTTCCCATGTTTTCTCCTCGGGGAAGCAACAGCAATGGACGGCACACGCGTCTCGAAAATGGCGCGAATTTTTGTCACATGACAGGCTTTATGTCACATGACATGATATGGCGGGGGGTTGTGCATAGAAAAATGGCTCTAGTTAATTTTTTTTGATTTTTTAAAAACTTTTATAAAGTTAATTACTTAGAATTTGTTTTAAAGGTAATGCAATATTAAATAAATTTTAAAGGATATTCTTATTTTTCTAGAGAGAGGACTCAAACCAGTTGAAAAAATCACTGTGACAGAAGTATCGAAAGACAACTTTAAATGCGACTACGTAGCACCTGATGAGGGTCCTTACAATGTTAATGTCTCATTTGCTGGTAAACCAGTTCCCAAGAGTCCATTCAAAGTTAATGTAGCTAAAACTGGAGACGCTGGTAAATGCAGAGCTCAAGGTGATGGCTTGGAGACCGCCATCATTGACATGTTGGCCGAGTTTGATGTTGACTGTTCCCAAGCAGGTAAGATTATCCAAATGATTGTTCTTTTTACGATCCATAGTATCTTTTGTGCATTCATTTTCTCCCTCTCTCTCTTGGTCATTTTTGTTGTACCAAGTAGGTATGTACAGGATTTGTTGGTCTACCTGTGGCCACCACAGGTAGCCCAATGACTTCTTGTCGAAGATCAAAGTTGAAGTATTTAATAATTTTCAGGAACTGGACAACTTATGGCTTCGGTTCAAAATCCGTCTGGTGCCCACACAGACACCTTAGTAACAGACAACGAAGATGGCTCATACAGCGTATCATATACACCCTTTGAAGAAGGTATTCACGATCTGTCAGTGAAATTCGCTGGTGACCATATCCCCGGAAGTCCATTCAAGGTCGATGTCCTCCCACCAACTGACGCCTCAAAATGTAAAGCTTATGGGCCAGGATTAGAGCGTGCTGAAATAAATAGACCTGCTGAATTCACTGTAGAAACAAAAGGTTAGTTGATTCCTTGTTAAGCCTGGTTCACACTAGCGTCGTAATCGTAATCGTAAGCAACGTACGCAGACTCAGTAGCGTACTGCTCATTA
>WUAP02139226.1:0-12510 GCA_015163945.2 Stichodactyla helianthus
TTTGTTTTGCCGTGACTTGGTTTCCTCCTGCCGTGAACTCAATTTGTATTGCCGTGTGTTTGTTGGTTTCTGCCGTGCCCCTTATGGGCCACCGTATTAAGGCCTGGGATTTTAAGGAAAGTTTAACGCGCGAGCGGGCGTAAAAAAAATATTATTAGTAGTATTACTCATATACCTAGCCAAGGAGAGCTAGAGAGGTGTAGGAGTTAAAGAAGTTTTCGAATGACTGTAAAATGTCACGAACCTAAACTCGTCGAGCCAATCACAGCGCCGAAATGGAAATGCTTTGACACGGCACCATCACGTCACGCCCGCACAGCATGTACGTCCACACCACGAGCTTTTCACAGTCATAACAACAAAATCCGAGCGGTGTTTTCATGACTGTGAAAAACGCAAACTTGCCGTGCCGCGACCGTGGTGGTGCCACGTCTGCGTTTGGTTCAACGGATATCGTTAATTCCGTCACACGAAAACTGTTCTAAGACAAAAACACAAACACGGGCGCATGGTTACCAAAACATCTTTTAGAATTCCTACCTGCTTTTGCACATGATCGCAGTTTTCCAATGTTGGTAAATAGACTTTGAGTCATCTGACCCGGGTCTTCTTTAGGAAAAGATAGAAAATGGCGCAATGTTGCGTGGACGTCGAAAGGACTGGTAACTACGTGTTGGTTGTTTTTCATATTGGCAGCCATTTCAGGGAACTTCTTTTTGAACCATTCAGGGAGTACGATAGAGAGCCATGGTAATCGCTCCTCGAGGCTGCCCTGCATCGAGTTTCGAAGTGGACCTATACGAGCCCCGTGATCACCTGGCGGAGAAATTCAAATATATATATATATATATATATAGATAGATATATATAGATAGATAGATAGATAGATAGATATATGAAGAAACTCAATAGACCGAATCCACTTGGGCGTAGTGTTTTCCCATTTCAGAGCACGTGTCATTCCCTAGAGAATAGGATTCTTTGTTTTAGGCTCGTCCATATTAACGTATCTTCTCAAGCACTACCGAGAAACAAAGAAAAAATACCCAAGGGAATGACACGTGGTCCGAAATGGGAAAACAAATAAGCCCGAGTTGGATTTGGTCCATTTGATAACTAACTTGTTTTAGGGACTGTACATTCTTCATCTTATGGGGCGGGAGGTGGCCGTAAGACCCCCCTTAAAATACGTGTATGGATTTAAGGGAAGTATGTCCATCCCTATGATTAAGGAAACTAGCATCTCCCTTATAAAATTGGCTATATTATGCATAAACATGGTTAATTTTGCGCGCACACGCTAAGTTAGCTACTCTACGTGTACGACGGTCACCACGTCACGTTTTGACGAACCGGAAATCAAGATCAACCCCTAGTACCTCAGTAATATAGCGAATTGAAATCGTTAGTGCGTGTTACCAAAAGCCCTCAACTGCGCCTGGGTTATTGACAAGTCTAACATTGCTTTATATATGATTATTGCATTGGTTTCGGAAGGGTGTGGTCTATTAATTCATATATTATATTGTAAGGATGGGAGAGTCAGCCACTTTTTTCCGTTTCGAACCACTTGTTTGAGCGTTAGTGTGGATTTCCTTACTGGTAACCATTGGAAAAGGACATTGATATTGGTGGGAATTTTTTTTCCATGAGACATTTACTTACTTAGAAGAATGAGGACTGTGTTGTTGCGTATCTTCTCATATCGTTTTAAATATTCCACAATGTCATTGTCCGCATAGCTAAGTTGCTCTGGTATTCCATGTGACAGGTACGACATAAAAGCGAACCCAAACTTTGGAGTGTTAGGGTACGCATTATACATACTGAATAAGTAATCTAACGTTATGTTATGCAAAGGTTCAGATCCAAGACAAGCTAGATTGTTCTGAGGGAACTTCTTTTTTCGCTTCATTTTTCTCAAGGCATGATCTTCCAAAGCAAGCCAGAATGGTCGCATGTAATGGTCTGCTGGAGGCTTCTTAAAGCCTTTCATACGAATGTTGAACGTTGCTATACGTTGATCATCTTCGGCATACAGAGATACATAACCATGCTTTTCATATTCTTTCATAATCCACGGCCACTGGTCTAAATTATCTGATCTACTCGCTCCGCGCTGTTCACTTTTTTGTAACTCGCGCACAAACTTCCCAGTTAATAATGCAGTTAGAATTGGAGTTGTACCGTCACCAACCACAGAATATCCATTGAATATATATGCCCTGAGTTTATTTGCAAGATAATCGGACGTTCGAGGGAGTTTCCGTCGAAACATTGCATGAGACGTAGAATCAAAGCCAAAAATCAGAATATTTAGGGGAAGCCCAGCGGGAGTCTTTTCCAACACTTCTTTCGACCTTCTTAAAATCTTGTCCTTGGGAGTAACCCGTGCAATAAACTGAACTCTGCTTTCTTTGTCTCTCTTGAGTTCATAACTGACACTTGCAAAATCTTCAGTCACTTTTCTATATCTTTTATTGACATTTTTTTGGAAGGGTGTTATGTCATCACTGGTATCATACGAATCATCATCATCCTTTGGTCGCGAAATATAGGCCAGTTTGACCGATCTTAGATTTATAGCAGATCTATATTCTTTTTTTCTTAGCACTAAGTTCCCTCGACTACTGACTGTAAAGTGTAAGTCTGGTCCTTGACAATTGGCATCTTCGCCCAAGTCATTAATTAGGTGACTAACAGAAACTTCAAAAGGATCCACGTTTGGCAGTGTGCAGATGCTAGAATTGGATATATTCCTAATGTCTTTCACTGGATTTGGGATAAGAAGCACATTTTCAAATCTGAAATAAAAAATTAAATAAAATATTAATAATGACATTAATTTACCTATGAATCAGCTGGCTCACCCACCCCTCCCCCTCCAATAATGTAGGTGGGAGGGGAGGGGTGGGTAAGAAAGCATTATACAAAGACAACGTCATATAGAGAACTATTGTTCATAATGATAATGATAATAAAAATATATTTTAAACAATATTAAATCACAAACCAAAATAAATCTGGAGCAGACTTATCCCTTTATAATTATCTTCTTACCATACCCTTCTGCATTTTTCAATAATTATTCTTTTTTCGCAAAGCTTAGCTTTTTTTCATGGTCTGTTTATCATTAAATCTTGCTGTGCATAAGATTCTATTTTGGTAAATCTCCACCAGATAATCCCTCTCTTGTAACAGAACCTTTTCTCACCCAAGAATGTGCCCTAAATATAATCCCCTACTGACCATGTAAGAAATATTAAATTAATTATCTTATGTGTAGAAATATAAGACTGCTTTGTTAAAACTTGAAAATTAACTTGAAAATTAACTTGATAAAAAAAAGCAAAGAGAATTCTTCAAAGCCTTGCATAATTTAGAGATCAGTTGTATAGATATATATGCATATGCATATGTAACATTTGATATATATTTTGCCTTGCTAAATCATTTATATATCAAATAACAGCTCAGCATGACCTCAAAATAAAAGGGATATTATTGAGAAGTAAACTTTGTGATTATCATGATTTATCTTATATTTTCCATTTGTTAAAATGATGCAATTTCTGCATCACATATTGTCCAGATTTTTAGTGCTTTGTACACTGTAGGCATATATATATATTTGGCATTTTCTTTCTAAATCTTCAAAGGGAAAACCAGATTTGAGAGTGTGATAAAAAAGCCTTTGACATGATCAAACTACAATGTTTAGAAAGAGAGCAATATGAATGAATGTTTGTCTTTTTTTCCATTATTCTCAAAATCAATTTTTGTTCATTTTTTATAACATTACGGTTGACATTAGTTCAAGTTGCACACAATTAATACTCCTGTTTTCATATTCTTAAGATATGTAACTTGCTTTTTCATATATTTCCCTTTAAGCAGTGGTAATGTTTCCTTCATAAGAACATTAACCCATTAATAAATATTCTTGGATGTTAATCATGTGATGATCTGCTTACTGTCCCATTGCTCAGCCCAGCACAATGTGTACTGTTGTCTAGGAATAAATAATATTACTAGGTTGACAATGCTGGTCCAAAGGGATAAGGAAGGGATGGAGGACCAACATTACTTTAGTAAATGCTAACATTTTATAACTAAATGTTTTAATTTGTGTATAGCTTCAATAGGTACTATATAGCAATACTTCATGTGACAGAGCTTTGGGTCATTCATGTGCCAACCAGAGATCGATTGGCCAGTGGTGGATCCAGAGGGGGTTCCAAGGGTTCCATGGAACCCCCCTTGAGGGTTTGATTTTTTTTAGATAATAGAAATATCATCAAACAAAGACTAGACAATAGGCTATACACAGTTGGGAAGTTTAAGAAACGGAAACCCCCTTTGTAAAATCCTGGATAATAGAAATATCGCCAAACAAAGACTAGAAAACAGGCTTAGATACACAGTTGGGAAGTTTAAGAAATGGAACCCCCCCTTTGTAAAATCCTGGATCCGCCACTGTTGGCTTGCAACCAAGCAACTTGTAATGAGCTTTTGTGAAAATGGTTAGAATATAAACATCACAATGATTTTTGCTAGTAAACATAAAGTATCAAACTAGCAGTTTAAACACTGTGTTATGTAAAACTAGCTAATTGACACATCTTGTTGTAAATATCAGTTAATTGTTCCATCCCAATAAATGATAATACTTTCTTTCTTTGTAACGTCTAAGCTAGAGCTTTATAGGTTTGATTTTTAAGGGCATATATTCACAACTGCAGTAGTGTATTACATATTCCATTACAATTACTGAATCATAATTATATCACTTTGTGTAGCTGTAGGAAACAAGAGTCATACTTAATGCTGGTAGTAATTGAAAACCCACATATTAATATTAACACAAGACGAAATGGAAGGTTTTATAATTCTTACAATGAACTTAATTGGTTTCCCCAGAACCTTTAGGGGAAAAATGAAAAACTAAAGTCTAAATTGTCTTTTGAATTGGTTGTTAATAAAACTAAGGTGAAGAAAGTGATGCTAATGAGCTTGTAACAGTATAAGGGATGTTATCCAGCGTTTCATTCAACATTTAATAATATTTTGCAATTGCCTCCTATTATAAACCATTCAAGTTTTAAATGCTTGTAATCTTTACACATCAACATTATTTTCTAATTAATTATCCCTCAAAAATCCTCAATAGTCCTGACAGGGTTAAGGGTTGTCCTGTTCCTATACATTCTCTAACCTTTCAAATTAGTTACAAATGGACTACAATTGTTCTGTTTAATGCTCAAAGTAGTTACTACTACAAAATGGATTCCACTGAATACAGACATTGAAATGGTGGGTTAGTTCATTATTGTACCTTGTTAATTCCGAAGTCATTTAATTCATTATTGTAATGGTTTCTCAAATATTACCAGTTACAACAATCTATCTTTTCTCATCTCTGTACATGACTGATAGGTTTAACGAGTCGTGATTAAAAACAAATAGCAACCACGTTATCTTTATCTTATAATCCTTAGATTACAATACAGAATTGTCGACTACAAAGCTATTCTTTTGGATTAAGCACAGTGTTTGAGTAAACGAAAGCTGATGCTCGTTCGATTCTGTCTGGCAAAGCAAGACGCTTGAGTCGCTTAGATTTCAATTGATAGGTCGATGGTAACAACAAGCACGCGATAATTTGCTTATCATAATCATCAAGATAGCCTCGTGAACAAGCCATTTTAGTGCTTGTTCGGAAGCCACTACACTGCCACAACCGTGCCGTGTAATAACTGAAAATGCCCAGTAAATGAAATATTTAGATTTTATGGATTTTAGTTGGATTGACATCCCATCACCAGGGATCGAACAGGCTGCCTTTATTTTTACAGGTAAATACAATTATAAGTTATCATGGCGGCGGATACATTGTCTTTATAAACAATAAACAAACGTTTTCTTCCTACCTTTCGGGTGTAAGATCTTCAAGATCGTCGTATTCTTGACGATTCTGTGCTCTCGATTTTTTGCAATACGACGTCCAACAAGTCTTACTTAGCCAAACTTCGTAGTCCAGTAGAAACCATGCCCCAAGCGCGATGCACGACAGAAACAGAAGAAAGAGCTTTCTGCGCCGCATCTTTGCCCACAGAATTCTAAATATCATGACCCGAAGATTGTTCTATTTTTGATTTACACTGTACATCGGAGAAAGAAGACATCTCCGCCCAGGTTTATCGCCATTTACCGCGGTAATCAACCAACGGGCCACTGCATTCTTCGAGCCAGTGGCCATGACTCTAAGAACGATAATCAAATTCGTCAATCGCCACTGATTTACAAAGTGTTGGTCTAGATAAATGTGTAAAGCTCTTTGACCGCAGCAAACCTAAAAAGAGAGCGGAATGATGGAGGGATCATACTCTTAGAGCCCAGATCTGATAAACAGGAGCATAAAGATAACGCGAGTGATTGGAAAAAGCTGCCGTGCCGAAGCCCGAGACACGTACCTGTTAAAAATAAACCCGTCCTTCCGGATCAAGTAGTCAAAGGAATTTAGTCACTCGCGCATTCGACGCCCGCGGTGCGAGGTCTCTGTAGTGTTTCGGGGCCAATAATTAAAACTTAAATCCAAACATTAATGAAAACATATAAGGCCAAGAATTTAATTACTCGCTTTCGTTTTCTAATCTCAATAAGTGTCAAACTAGAATAGAACACATTAATGGCAAGAAACACCCCATCTATTATATCCCTCATGCGATTACAAATCAGCATATTTTGCCGTCGAAGAGGTTTATGCTAACACCAACAATTGGAAATAAAGGATTTTTTTTCTAATATTTTGCTGAAACACGTAAATATTTATTTTCGAAAAACCAACGCGTTTGTGAAAATAAGCAGGATAATGTTGGGTTGCCTGTGGTAATCACATTGTGCATTGCGGGCTCATGAGTGTAGAAGGTCATTTTGACAGACAGGAAGTCAATATATTAAACGGGACAAATGCCCAGTACATTAGATAACGAAATTCAGTTTTACACGTTGAATGCCTCTGAGAGAAACTATGAGGAAAGCAGGCCTTTTCTTCATAGTTTGTGTTTTCCTACCAGTCTTTGTGTTAGTAGTTCAAGGTAAAGTAGGATCCACTATATAGAATTACACTGCATGATCCTGAGGGAATTTAAATCAGCTGTGCTTAAAAAAAGACCTGGAAGTACATATATTCGCCCTTCTTGGCAATCAATTTTAATGGTTTTCCACACAATGGTATTTTTTCTTTCCCTCTTGAAGGGTATCGCTCAGATCGCGAGCATTTTTCAGACGAATTTATAGAGAATTACCAAGTGGTTCATCCAAAGAGACTCGTTGGAGGAAGACACCGGCGATCTGCAGATACTCTTTCTACAGTTTACAAGGTATCTTAACTTTAAATTTGTATTTTTCCTCGTGGATCTTTGCCATTAGGTGGTTTATCAATGTTTAATCTTGGTAGAAGTTTTAATACTGTATATTCTTCTTCGACTGTTTGACAGAATGGCCATCACGAAGAAGTTTCTTTGTCACTTGATGCTTTTGGAAGGCGTTTCATTCTACAATTATCTCGTAATCGGTAAATTTTTTAAAAAATTGGACTTTTTACAACGGAATGTATGATATCAATTTAAATGTATTTCTTTTATTAATAATTCTCGTTTTTTTCCAGAGTTTTATTGCCAGAAGGGTCCAGGCACAGTTTCTATAGCTCCAATGGAATTCTCTTTAGTCAACCTTTTAAGGTTTGTAAGCTTATAGATTTAAAATCATACTTGAAAATGTTTTTCTTGATGATTAATTTATAAACCATTCTGGTGGGCTTTTAAAATAATATCGAAGCAAAGTGAAACGAGCTCTACTTTTACGAAAAGGGTGTGTCAGGAAATGCGATTAGACAAGTTGAGATCGTGAATATTATTTTTCAAACCATTTAGTGGACATAAGCACATAAAAGCATATTTTTAATGAAGATCGAGTATATGTTATTTTTATTAATTACGATATAAATTTTGACAACTTTTACCTTACATAAAAAAAATATATATACTTTAATTAAGGGGCTTATGGATTTAATAGAACAAGATGATTTCAGAATTAGATACATCTTGGGAAGTTTTCTTAACTTTTGGTGCATTGACCATGAAATGTTTACCAGTTTTGAAACTTATTAGTCTAACAATGCTTAACAATTTTTGTACCATTAAATATTAATTGTTAATCATAGTCTGGTTTCTAAGCCTTCATAACAGGAAATCAGTTACAGTTGTCAAAATGTACAAGCCAGTGCAATTTGGTGTAAAATGTTATTGAAATTTAGGAATTATTTGAAATTTTGACAAAAATTTAGGAAGCAGCTACCAGTTTCTAATTGTGACATAAACGGCTTTATATTGATTTACTGCAAACCGAACAAGTCAATATTTATTTTTTTCAGGCTGTTATTAATTTTAAAAATCATCATTGTTATTATATATCTTTTGGTTATTGATCACATTCTAAGAAGTGATAAATCAAGTCTCAAATAGTCTTCCAATTTAAGAATAACAAATAGTCTTCTAATTTAAGAATAACTCGAAAGTCTAATTGAGAAAAACACTTGAAACTCTTCCAAATTGGAGGAAATAGAAGTTTCTGAAGGTCACAGTGTTTATAAATTATGTGTCTGTTTAATTCCTCTTTATGCCAGTCTGTTTTATGCCTATATATGGTATCATTCTATCATTTTATTTCATTGTCTTTATTCCATTTTATTTCATTCTATTCTATTCTATTCCCTTCCATTCTATTTCATTTTATTTTGTTTATTCCCTTTCAATCTCTTTTATTCTTTTCTATTCCATTCTATTCTATTCCTGTTATTCTTTTTTATTCATTTTTGATTTTAGAAAATACCAGAACAGCAAATAAAAACAGACAAAAATATTCAATAAAAAACAAAAAAGCATTTTTCTCTCCCTCTCTAGTCAATAGATAACTGCTACTACCAAGGCACCATCAAAGGAATAAAAAAGTCTTCTGTGGCAATTAGTACTTGTGACGGCATTGAGTGAGTACATTCATAGTATATACTGCAACAATAGCATGATAAAACTGCATTTTGATGGCCAGTCATTATATCATTGATTTGTTTTTGGTCTTTACAAAATATGGACCTTCTGCCATGAGTAGAATTCAGCACTGTGGAGAACATATGATATAGATGCAGATGGGGTGACTGTTATAAGATAGAGGAGGATGAGGAAAACAGGATTCTGCTTTCAGGAAATCGTTATGTGATGCTCCGACTTTATAACGGGATAGCTAAGCATTCTTCTGAATAAGCAGAAAATATTTCACACATTTACTGGCTCAAATGAAGTCCATGATCATGCACAGTGTGATGAATGTGTGAAACACTTTCATAATATCACACCAAATTCATTCCAACTTATTGAATTCTTAATTTGTGTGTTTTAGAGGGCTAATATTTGATGGCAAAGAGAGATTTTACATCCAACCTTCAAATATATTAATAAATGAGGTAAAAATACATTGAATGGATGTCAAATAGTTATTTTAGTGTAAAGGTGCTGTAGTTGACATAAAAAGGTATCATGTAGTACCAAAATATTGCATTTTATTCTTCACACCTAACCAATCCGGCCCTCCTAACCTTCAACTCTCTATCCCTAATGGTTGCCACAGGTCAGGAAAAATTAAGGGAATTCTACTTTCAGTCAGGAAAAAATTAGATTTTGAGGAAAAGTCCAGGAATTTTATTGTTCACACAGTACTTGAAAATGTATGGTCACTTCTAGCTGGTATAACGGTTTTATTATATCATTGTCGTCTGCTCAATTTGCAAGCCAAGGAGAAGGATCATGATTTTAATATTACTGGTATATCAGTTGTTTAAATATTGTTATGGTGGCTGTCTACCCATAATACTTTGCCCAGTCTGGACCACTCAACTTATTAGTCACCAGTTGGCAACATCTGAATTATGACATCACAGGCTTATGCAGACTCTGTATCTGAGAGTTGGATTTGAGAGTTGGAGTTGGACCCCATGATCTGAACAAACCAGACTGACCAAGCAGCAACAAAATGCCAACTCACCTCTACCCCACCTAAAAATTGTGTGCCTCATTCATTTTGCTCTTCAGTATAGGAATTTTGTTCATAAATTTGAGACCATTTGAAAGAACCCCCACAAAGAGCAATTAAGTGCTGTGAAAACATTGGGTGTGAAAACCCTGATTCTATTCTAGACCTCAGCTGATCAAGTGAGTGCTTATTGGTGACATTTTTGCTTTCGTTATATGGGGGGGGGGGGGGGGGAGTTGGTATTTTCTCACTGCTTGGTTGGTCTGGTTTGTCCAGATCATGGGGAGAAAAGGCATTTCAAAAATTTAGCAGGCCTTTTGTAGTGGAAAAATATTGATCAATTCATTTGAAACTGGGGTCAGTTACTGTTTAATATTTGCTTTCCCGTGTGTCAAAAAACAAGTCTGGCAAAGTAAAGTGTCAATTTTTTGGGATATTTCAAGGTGATTGGAGGTCTCAGGTGCTGAAGTTGGCTAACTTCAGTGTCTCATTTTACTACCTTCAGAACAACAGTAGAGGTGCCAGTGAATTTCACCTTCCCCAAAACCACTAAAAACAACCCTTAGAAGCCAAGAAAACCACTCGGAAACCTTCATTAACCAATAATCTTTTATTTTCGAAATCAAGTTTGAGAGTTTGATAAGAAAAAAGTTGCAAATGAAGCGAATATTGAAACTCTATGAACTGTAGTTATGAAAATATAACACAGGTAACCCAACCCTCAGATACAGAGTCTGGTAAGCCTGTGATGAGAACAGGGAAAATTATACTCAGGGGAAAGTCAGGGAAAAGTACGGAAATTTTGTGATTGGATCATTGTGGCAACCATGATCCCTCCCAGTCCCAAAACATTTGATATGAAGATTTTAGTACAATCATGGCCTTTTTTGGTTTTAGACACATAGCAATCCACACATCATGTTTAGGATGAAGGATCTCAAGCTTCCTGAAGTATTTTGTGGTATGCCAATGTGGTTGATGATCATTTTTGCTAGCAAAAGTTGGTTTGGTCATTCTGAGTATTTTGTGTTGGATAGGCAGTGATCCCAGGTCTTGTGAACAGCTCGGTGGATGTCTTCAATTCTTTACCATTACTGTGACAGTGACAGTGCCAAGTCAGGGATTGTGAAGCACCTTTGAAAGTGGGACTAAGTTTTGACTGGGTTCACAGAGCGCCTTTAATTAAGTTATAATCAGTAGATTTGGAAAAAAGTGTGGGATGGTGGCTATAGACCCCTGCTCTCCCTCTCTGTGGTCCCTGTTAGTACCTGAAGTTTTCAAAGTAGCCACAACATTGCAGACTCTGTAGCTTTGCACTGTAACCACAACATTTTATTATTAGATTAATATACTTAATTGTTAATATATTTAAAAGAATTTTATTTTTCACTCAGGTCAAAAGGGTAACGTGCACGATGTGATCAAAATCTTAAATGAAAAAAAGAATAAAAGAGTAAGATAAAAATTGATCAATAAATTATACTCAATAGAAATATTTAAATATAAAAATAGGATGATAAATAAACCATAAGGAGCCCCAAAAAAATCTGAGCTCCAGATGGGAATCAAACCCATGACCCTCCACATTCTAGTCAGTTCCTCTACCATTGAGTTACTGGAGAATCTATGGTGAGGTGGGTCGATTTTATAATAACTGTTAAGCTTTTAACTTTTGATCTACTTTTATTTAGTGATTAAGTATTTGTTTATTTTGCTGCTCTTTTGTAGACACGTAGAAGTATAGATTCAGAAACAAAATACATAGAACTTGTAATGGTAAATGATAATAGTCAGGTAAGCCAACCAGAAGCCTATGGTAGGGTGTAAGGAAGGTGGGTGGTTTAGAGCAGATTTCGTATGACTGTGAAAAAGTTGCGGCACGAACACGGCGCGAACACGGTCAAGGCGCACCAAGGAACTTTAGAATTCTAGGAAATATCATGGTCGCGGCAAGGCACACTTACGGCACTGACCGTGCCGCAACTTTTTCACAGTCATACGAAATCTGCTCTATTGATGCACTGCATATTCATTAGTGGGAAATGTGAAAAATAACCGAAAATATCCATCAGTCTTTCAGTTCATCCATCCATTTATCCTTCCATCCATCCATTCAAACATTCATCCACCCATCAATCCTTTCATCCATTCATTCAAACATTCATTCATCCATCCATCCATCCTTCCATCCATTCAAACATTCATCCATCCATCCATCTGCCGTTCCATCCATTCATCCATCCTCCCATCCATTCAAACATTCATCCATCCATCCATCCATCCATCCATCTGCCCTTCCATCCATTCATCCATCCTTCCATCCATCCATTCAAACATTCATCCATCAATCCCTTTATCCATCCATCCATTCAAACATTCATCCATCCATCCATTCATCCATCCTCCCATCCATTCAAACATTCA
>WUAP02139237.1:0-27974 GCA_015163945.2 Stichodactyla helianthus
TTTTAATCTGTATCATGACTGCCATACATTCTCTTATAAAACATACACAGAAACATAGCTTGGGCTGCCTGTGCTCTTCTTCGCACTCCTCGCGTATATAACGCGCGCTCTGATTGGCTAATAACCGTGTGATATCATGGGAACATAGTTTCTATAGAAGCATTTCATTTTTTATAAAACGCCTTTTTCATATATGTTCTATGCTGTTTATCAACACGCGGGATGTTAGGAAAAGACGAGAACGAGAAAAGTTTTTAAGCTTTTCGAAAAGCGCGTTTAAATTTAAATTCAGTTATCACACTGTTATTAGCCAGTCAGATTGCACGTTATATAATATCAGTTATTTCATCTATGATGATCATCATCTTCAGGTCATCATCATCAAAAAAACATCAGGTTTATAAGAGGTAGGCTAATGCTTTGTAATTATTAAAGTGTGCTAAAAATTTTGTTACCTCACAAATCACCATCACCCTACCCTAGCCCTCTTCCGCAAAAAACAAAGCAAAACCATAACCAAACCATAACCAAACCATAACCAAACCATAACCAAACCATAACCAAACCATAACCAAACCATAACTAAACCATGACCAAACCAAACCAAATCAAACCAAACCATAACCAAACCATAACCAAACCATAACCAAACCATAACCAAACCATAACCAAACCATGACCAAACCATGACCAAATCAAACCAAACCAAACCAAACCAAAGCAACAAAACAAAAACAACAAAACAAAACAAACAAGCAAAACAAAACAAACAAACAAGCAAAACAAAACAAACAAATGAACGACCCTAAAATTCGGGTTCAATGTTGTCATGGAGACCATAAACTTAGTTTGAAATGTTCCATGCCCTTTATATACTACTAGTTAAAATTATTCTTGTGAGTAATCTCCTCTCTCGCTGGATAGCTCATCCACCGTAAATCTGTAAATCTCCTCCCCGAGACCGAAGGATACTGCTTGGAAACTGGGATTAGGTCCTTGGTTGGCTAGATATCGAAATCGAAGTAAATATATATTATGCCATATGTGGCAGAGCAGAAAAACGACAAGGCCGACGCTACTTTCACATTTTTTAAACTTGATTGGAAGTGATACGCCAAAACTATAAGCCTTTCATTTGTTTCACTGTTCCTACAAACTTGTAACAAAATTGTGTCGAATATAGAGTAAAGCTACTTGGAGGATATTCACGAAAATGTCAGCTCTTCTGCTGATCAAAATATCCCCTTTCTCAAAGTACAGGGCGTTATATCTCAAAATCGTATTCACTGAATTTTGGTCAAATTTGATATTTTGTTCTTTTGGCCCCAAAAGAGCATGTTTACAAAATCTTGAGCTAAAAACGGATAGATGTCCTTATAACGAAAGAAATAAAAAGTTTTTCTGCTCTGTCGGCATGTGTCGGCCAGACTAATTCCAAACTATCCGGTCGATCATTTTCAAGATAGGAAAGGCCGTATATAGCACTCGATCAGTTAACTCTTGTCTTAGTTCTGCTTCGGCATCTTAAGGCGCGGACACACGGTGCAACATTGCATGCAATGTTGCAGGCAAATCGATGTTGCAATCCATGTCACAAGATGCAATTTATTGCATGGAATGTTGCTGGAGTAGAAAACGAACCTACTTCTGCAACATTGCTTGCAACATTGCATGCAATGTTGCAACGTGTGTCCGCAGCTTTACGCAAATACACCTATTTAAAAATTCGTTGTCGCAGCTGAAGGCAACAGTCAACAATTCAAGACTGCAAAGGATTTCGTTTATCTTTTTTCAAAATTAATTCATCTAGAGTATATTTTGGTTGCATGCGTTTGTGACATATATTTCTGGCAAGCTGAAGTGGTAATTCAGGTGTTAAACCGAATTTGGAAAATATCAGTAATGCAAACATGATTTATGAGAAAAATTACCAAAATTTCTTGCGGCCTCGGAGTGTGGACTGTTGCTTCGGCTGCGACGACAACGATTTTTGAAATAGGTATAATGTGTCACGTATAAGGTTTGACGTCAGTTTGGATTACCCCGGTACGGGATCGGGTATCTTCGAGTTACGCGCTTCGAGTTACGCGCCTCGAGTTATGCGCTTTTCGAGTTACGCGCTAGACCACACCCAAATCTTACGTTGTCACGCCCAGCGCGTAACTCGAAGAGACTAAAGGTTGTTTGTGCGTTCGAGTTATGCGTACATCGCGTAACTCGAACAAAATAAGAAGTTTTAATAAATTCGAGTTACGCTCTACTAAATCTCTGCGAAATCTGCTCTTTGCGAAATCTAAGTCAAAAATAAATAAACAAATAAACAAATAAACAAATAAATAAACAAACTAATAAACAAATAAACAAACAAACAAATAGACAAACAAACAAACAAACAAATAAATAAAAGTATTACGACTTTTATTTAAAATGTTTGACTCCTTATTCATTTATTTTTATTTTTACTGAGTATAAAGAGGCGCGCGGGAAAACAAAATAAATATAAAAATTAAATTTAAACAAGAATAAAAATATATCATGGACAAATTATTTTGTAATTAGCGAGATTCAAATCTAAAATCAACATTAGAAGTCTTTTCAGTCTGTTCACAACATCATTAAGAAAGTAAATAGTTTGTAAAATGGTGTTAAATTAGAAAGGTCTATTGTTAAATGTTCACATATCAAAATCATTAATATTTCATACATTGATATGACATTTGATTTGGTGACTGGTGCATATGCTTTCTAATGACCAGAAATAAAATGAACGACCGTATAAAACGTGTTTCTTATCCAACTCTTAACAATGGAAGAACATGGCAAAATTAGCTTTGTTTTTTAGAATTTTAGCTTGGCACATGAAATAGTTTCTGCGTGATGTGGTTTTGAAAACCTTAAACTTTACAGAGAAATTATGGGCTCATTAGCGTTGCTGCAACATTTCAGGAACTTTAAAGGTATTATTATTACTACCAGGCATAGCTTACATAATGTATCATTTAGATCCAGTGGTAATTGAACGGCAAGTTTCTTTAAATTCAGTAAAGTTTAAAACAGTTGTAAAATCCGTGTATTTTCGAGTCCAAAATATGAGCTCTTTACCGGAAGTGAGCTCACCGAAAAAAATGTATAAAGTAGGGACTAGTGAAAACTAGTTTAAGCTGCGTCGGTGTCTTGAATAAAACAGTTGATAGATAAGATAAGCTTGAACACCGTATGAATTGGTGGTTGTTGAAAACTGACGTTTCGGACGTTAGTCCTTCGTCGGAGTTGAATGAAGGACTAACGTCCGAAACGTCAGTTTTCAACAACCACCAATTCATACGGTGTTCAAGCTTATCTTATCCATCAACTGAAAAAATGTATGGCATTTGTCACCAGTGATTTTGATATGCGAGTTAGCTTAACATCAGGAATTAAATATCTGTTATTCGAACTTTGGGTGGAATACAAACAAGTAAACACGCACAAAAGCCGAAGCTTTTATAGTCCTAATTACAGCTTTTTTCCTCGTTATAGTATCACTAAGTCTTCTGAAATAATTTAAACACAAATGAAAAATGAACCTAACTGCACATTAGGCCCAAATAGGACGTGATAAAACAGCAAAAACTTCTATTTATCTGATTTATTATTTATTGTTTACTCTTTATTGATAATTATTTTTTATTCGCAGTAGAGCGTCACTCGAACTTCGTAAAACTTCTAACTGTGTTCGAGTTACGTGACGTGCGAATAACTCGAACGTACAAACAACCTTTAGTGTCTTCGAGTTACGCGCTGTGCGTGACAACGTAAGATTTGGGTGTGGTCTAGCGCGGAACTCGAAAAGCGCGCAATTACTCGGGGCGCGTAACTCGAAGAATACCCGCCCTCCCCTGGTACGTCAGGAAAAAAAAAAAAAAAAAAAAGAAAAAAGAAAAAAAAAAACATAGCTGCTTTTCTTTATAACATATTGTTTTTTGTGTCTGCCCTCTTACTGATGATAAATTGCATCATCACTCGTCAAAGTACAGTAGTGCGAATTCACGAGGCGACGTATTTCTGTCCTGTGAAAAATTGGTAAGTTATATATCGTATTTAAACTTTTCAAAATTAATGTAAATTCATTTATTACTAATGTAAATTTCAAATAGTGATAGGTAGAATATATAAAAAAATTCGCTATGCTAAAGAAAAGATAATGTAAAGGCGTTTATTTTTTAATTAATTAATTAAAAAATTAACAAAAATTCAGTGAGAGGGTGTCTAACTGACCGGAAGTGGTGAGACATCCATCTTAGTTCGCCTTCCCACAACACACTGCGAGGTTAGTTATTTTTTTCTCGGTCCTTCGCTAAACTCTTTACTCCGAGGGGAAAATTTAACAGCTTTTCACTGCACTTTACTCCTTGAATGGATTAGATAATCATTTAAAAATTATTTAGCCTTTCGAACTGCGTAAAGTAATCCCTGTTTGCTGTTTTTTTGAGTGAATTTCTTGTGCTTTTGTTCGACTTTGGTTCGACAAACATGGCGTCCGTCCTAAAAAAGCTGGTTCGACGCGATGCACGAAACGTTAATGGCCACAGCATTGAAGGAGGACCACGTACACATCTCAACCACAAACAGTCATCAGAGAATAAGAATAAAGATGAATCTGATAAGTCGAAAAAATGCGATGACGGCAAAGGAGAGAGCATTAGACACGAAGAACCAACGAAGAACCCAAAGGCAATGGAGGTCGCCAGTATGTCAGTAACACACACACAGCGCGTTCGAACAAAACGACTTATGAAGGAATTCCACGACGTTAGCCGTAAAAACGATTATAGGATATTTTCAGCCGAACTTGTCGGTGATAATCTATACGAATGGAACGTTAAGTTGCACAAAATCGACGGCGATAGTCTACTTCATCGAGATATGGTCGAAACGGGAGCCAAATACATCCTTCTCAATATCACATTTCCGGAGAATTTTCCTTTCGCGCCGCCATTTATGCGAGTTTTGGCCCCCCGAATTGAAGGCGGCTTTGTTTTAGACGGTGGCGCTATCTGCATGGAACTTTTAACCCCGAAAGGTTGGAGCAGTGCTTATACTGTCGAGGCAGTAATCCTCCAGTTTTCTGCGGCTGTGGTTAAAGGCAAAGGACGGATTGACAGAACTTGTAAGAAAGCATTCTCGAAAAAAGAAGCCGAGAGCGCTTTCAAAAGGCTGGTTAAAACACACGAAAAATATGGTTGGGTAACTCCACCGAAATCGGAAGGGTAACACAGATAAAGAGTCCTGTAAAAATTGTTTTGGTATGGTTTGTTTCGGAAGGTCGTGTATTAACGAATAATTAACAATAATATACTGTGATTAATTTAGCTGGAATGAATGATTTTTAGAAGAAAAAATTCCAAAGTACGTCGTATACTATTGCACAGCATATTCATTTCTTTAGGATGTGTTTAAGGGCTTTAAGGTTGTATATATAATCGAAAACGTTCTATTTGAGACATTCATCAATACTTGATTTTGTTCAGATAATACCTAATATATATTCCATAAATTTAAACATATCGATTTGAATGTAAGATCTCGGCAGTTTCAAGAAATTTCTTTGAAAATACATCCACGAAATTGCTTTCAGACTTCTGATTTATAAATTCGAATTTTTATGGCTGCAGAATTCTTTATAGTGTTGTTATTTCCCAAGGTTCGAAATAGCCTTAAATTATCTAAGTTCGGATTTGCAATGCATGACAAGTTGCGCCGCCGTTCGTTCCATTTCTTAATATACAGAGATGTTGAATAGAAGGTTCTCATTATCACCATCTTGTGAGTCAGAAAACAATGAAATGTTTTTGAATGAGAAAGGATTTTATTTCCCTAAGGAGATAATTTATTTTGTTTTGCCCCACAAGATGTCTTCTATGAGAACCTTCTATATTGCTTTTTTTATAGTCTATTCACAATCCATACAGATATTGTCATAGAACAGCTTGGTTTAGACTGAAATTTGTCTCGATCTATGATAGACTATAAAAAAAATTGTCAAATCTTGTGAGACAGTGATAAAATATATTGATATTTCTCAAAACTATACGAAATGAGTGTGCAAAAAATTCTTGATATCTTTTTTTTGGTGCTGGGATACCTGGAAGTTGGTCTGTGTGCACAAAATGCAAACTGCTTTCATTTAAAATTAACTTCTATTCAGTTGTAAAATCTTTCAGATTTTAGAATTATATAAGTCAAAATTATGCAATTGTTGGAACATGTTTCTAGATATCAGTGTACAAGTTTTGGGTATTAAATTTTCCCATTTTCAGTTTGTTGGCTAGTTAACTTGGCTTTGGCTACTAGTGCACTTAATGAACAATGTACCAGTAAAGCTATTGAACAGGTCATTTGCATGATGGCATCATTTTACTACCACTACCAGAATACTTTGTGAAAATGCTTTGTCATTGAGATTTTTCTATTCGGACTCCTGTGTATGAAACAAATGAGACAAAAAAGGTCAAATTTGCATGACAATAGTAGCCACTCAAAGCATTCTGGTCTTGGTAGTAAATTACGCTTCATACAAATGGCCCATTGAAACTGCTTTGGAAAGTTTTGGAAATTTTAACAGCCAAAGTTGTACAGCTGTATGAACCCTTTTAGAGAGAATGCTTGAGGAGACACCCTCTTAGAATAAGATCTATATTAGACTCAAGTTTCAAGTTTATTATAATATATGTGTAATACTTTTTAAACAAATACTGCCTGCTAAGAGGATAGAAATGGAAAACATGTCTGTTTCTTCTATTAAAAATGTTATTTTATTCTTGAAAACATTAAGATAAGTAGAAGTGTCTACAAAGTATATGGCATGGCACCACTTTGAGGATAAAAATCCTTTTGAAGCTAACAGTCAAGTGCATCACAAGATACTTTTGTAAAATTTGAAATATTCTATAACTTCAAAGTCCCAAGGAAATTCTTCAATTCACACAATCAACACTTCTTTATACTGTGACATTCTTTTAGTTTTGTGTTCTAGCTTGGTCAAATTTTTGCCCCATTCTTATTGTCGCAACTCCAACCTTTTGACAAGTATGTTTCCATCTGACAATATGGCATTGCCACTAAATTATTCCAACGAGCTGCCAATAGCAAGCATCTGTTAGTGAAAGATAAGAAAAAATGTAGTTTTCAATTAAAAAATTTAATATATATATAGTGGGATGAATTCTGTCAGAAGTGAATCTTAAGATAAAATAAGTAACTTACAACAACAACCACAAATAAGCAAGGCAGAATACCAATGTATTTATAAAATCCTCATCCACTGGATGTGAGCAATTGCATGCACTAATTGGTTCGTTTACTACTTCTCTACCCATGGGTAGAGAAGTAAACAAAATGGCGAAGTGTTTCGCTGGTGTTATTTCATTTTTTAAACTTGAAAATAATTAAAATTCTATATTTCTCTCAATCTAGTGGATGTAGATATGATAAAATAATTATTCCACTTAATCTGGTCATACATGGCTAATAGCTGATGAGGCACTGCACCTCGTTGGCTATCAGCTCGTGTACGACTCGATTTTGTGGAATAATTGTTAAATATACAGTGTATACACCTATTTTCAGTAAATGTTGATAACATGGTAGATCTAAAATGGTTGATCTGAGGCTGATAGGAATTGTGTAAAATTGAAAATATGCAAATAGATAGTCATAATCATAAGAAACAGTTTTGAATTGAATACATACTATGTAGGTTGTAAGCTGTTAATTAAATTGTAAAGGCATATAGCTGCAATCACACAGTCTTGAATGGGGATGTTGAATTGCCGACATTTTGACACCCACAATTTCTATTTGTCTGAGATCAGCCATTTTAGATATCCTGTTATCAAAGTTTTTTAAAACAGGTAATAAAAGTTTATAATATTAAATGATATTTTAAAAAATTAATGCCAACCATGATTGGCTTTGGTTATACAGTCAAGGGATGTCATATATTAATGTTGTCCACCAACAAAAGACATTTAGACTACAAGAAATGTCATGTGATACCTGAAAACTTGCCCTAAATACTTGTTAAAGGAAATCATTGTGAAAGTGGATTTTACATTTATTATCTCCTGTAAACTAATAACATTACAGGGTAAATTTGAGTTTTTATTGCTTTAAACAAATAAATCATGACATTATTCCTCATTGCCTAAATTTCCTGTTTCAGTGGACAATGTTAATGATGTTAACTGTATATAATTTTCATTCATTGATGTTGGGTGTAATAAATCAAAAAAATCCATGAATTTTAAGGATTCATAAGAAAATTACAAAATTTATAGTAGAGTATAAAAACTGGCATCTATCCAGTGGCAGATCCAGGGAGCATAATGGTTCCAAGGCTCCATTGAACCCCCCTTTGTGAAGCCAGTCAGTGTTCTTTATGCACAGTAGAATTACAGTCAAACCAGCTCAAGTGTGCCCCCCTAGACTCCATTAATGATTTCACTATTTGAATATTAAGTTGATTATTTGCTAATAAAACTGAAGACTCCAAACGTCAAAATCTATTTTCTACTCTTATTTTGCTTGATTCTTCAATGAGTGCCATGAATAGGTAGGAAAACCCAGAGCAACCAGCATATAAACTTTGTGAGAATTTTCAATAAAAATATGAGTAGAGAAATTAATTATGAAGTTCTGATTCCTCCGTTTAATTAATGAAAACTCAAAGCGAATAATTAACTCAATATTTGAATAATGAAATCATTAATAGGTCTAGGGGGCAGGCTTGAGTTGTTTGACTGTAATTGATTTGTACAATCTGACTTTAATGTATGGATAACTTTAACCTCATTCCTTAGTGATTCTACAAACTCCCCCTTTTTAAAGTCCGGGATCCACCACTGCTATCCCAGTATTCCTTGCGCAATATATGCTTTTTGCAAATAAGTTTTCTAAACACAGAAATCGTACTGGAACAACTTTGAAAGTGGGGGGCTAAGTTTTGACAGAGATCATGGAGCACCTTTGAAAGTGTTATATAAAGTCAACGTAGATTTGGGAAAAAATGTGGGGGAGGGGTGCTATAGCCCCCAGCTGGCCCACCCTCTCTGCAATCTGAAACAGAAGATGTGATTGTTCATCTACTGTCATCCCTAATGTGATTCCTTCCAAGACTCCAAGATTGTTCATATGACAAGTTCACTTGACCAATAAAGTTATCATCTTGAATTGGATTGTCCCTGGTTTCCTTTGAATCCAATCCATTTTCTTCTTTAAAGTCCTTGTTTTGTGACATTGATGTAAATTCTAACTTGGTGTTCAGCCGTGAAGGAAATTGGTTGAAACACTCTGGGTCACCCTTTCTTTTGTGAAAGAAAGACACTACAATTGGGCCCTGAGAAATATTCTTGGGCAGAATGAGAATCTCATTTATATATTTTATTAAATGAGGCCTCCTTTCTTCTGCAAGGCGATGGTCACTCTTCTTGAATATTTGTCTCCCTGAAATTATGTTTATTAAAATGAAGTCAATTAGAAGTATTTCTAGACCAGGATGCAAAAAGCCACAATTATAATGGAATACTGCTTTCCACTTGGATGCTAAAAGTATAATTCAAAAGAGCAGGCTAAGATTAATTAAGCAAAATTTGAGTTAGCTAGCATTTTAAACTACCTGGAAAGTTAAAGGGATTTAAGATTTGGCAGGATTTGTTATGAAACACAGCTAAGGCAGACTGTAAGCCTTGCTTTCATGTTTCTGGCACATTTTAAATGCTTTTATAACTCTGCAAGGATTTCGACCCCATCCCACACCTCTCTGTGACCCAGCACCACCATTAAACTCCTTGCTAAAATACATTCCTTGTCTGTAGTTTTTCAAGGCCCTTTTTTTTTTGAGATCCCCCTAAATATCCTGCAGCCTTTCCCCAGGCATAAATAATGCTAATTCCTTATGTAGACTATCAATAGTGTAAGTATTGTCAGTAGGATATTAAAAGGCAATATACTTTTTACAATCCTCTCCCAGCCCTTCCCGATGTGACATTTAAATTCAAAAATATTATATTTTTATCGACAAGAAATAAAATCAAGAGTATTCTGCCCCTGGCTCGTGCACCGGCATTATATGGCATAAGTCTTCAAGTGATGCAATCATCCATTTGACGTTCAATGAAATGATTGTTGAAGTTATTGCTCAATCATGCCTAAACAATACACTGTGTATAGACTATACAAACGTTCAGCTTCACGTAATTCCATTCAGATTACCTGGTAGGTAAGGAATAATTCTAGCTTTCTTTTTGTTTCCCGCTTCTTCGGGGAACGCATCTAATAGCTGACACTGGAGATCAAAGAACTCGCTGTAACTCCTCCATATGACGCTAGCTGTGCCGTCCGACCAATTCACGTTAAATACGAAGACGTACTGTTTCTTCTTGTCTTTTGTACGTTCTTTAATCGCTACAAAATCCGCCGTTACTACACTTAGTAAAGTGGTAGAACTTTCGGTTTCGTCTATAGGAAGACGCAGTTCCATGCTTCTTTGGTGTACAGAGTAACACAAATCGAATCAGCGCTGTGCTATGTTGTGACGGGTATCGATGTGTAGTAATATGTAATTTGAGATAACCAATCGAAAGAGGTTGACCAGAGTTCAGTAAATATATCCTAAAGTAAATACATCTATACCATTCTTATGAACAATTTTTCAACTCGAATATCATGCGTAAAACTAGTACACCGTAGACAAATATTATGAACTTAAGTATAAATTACATAAGTACATATTTTTTAATAGAAAAAGTGAGTCAGATAGATGAAATAATACATAGCAAAATACCACAAGCCATTTCCGGTAGACCTCAATATTTCGGATTGGTAAAAAATTACTTTAAAAATACATGCAAAAAATTACTAGCATTCAAACGTACATTAGAGTTTGATTCAGGAAATATGTGTGTTCATATATTTTTAGGAAGATTTCTTTTAGTCGAATGAAATTATGTAATGAAATTAAATTTCAACTGTGGTAATAACGTTTGCTCTAACCGGAAGTGCGTTCATTTCAAACTTTTCCGACTAGCCTAACCAACAATCTAGAGAATAAATAATAAACGAGTTTGATAGTTGGGGTAAAAAGGACGATAGATAAGCATTAACCTTCTCCGTTTTTAGGACAAAGTGTCAACACCCTTGGGCTGTAGTTTGTCATTTGCTGCAACCGGAAGTGAATTTGTTTCAATAATTTCAGGCCGGTCTGATCACTCCTAGAAAGTTCACACCAGGAAATTTCTTATCAGTGAAAAAATTCGATAGTCAAAGGAACAGACTTAGTTAAAAATGTAGTGTTTTCTTGAGTTTTAGGATAGATTTAAAGCACTTTGATCGTGGTTTATGAATCAGGTCTAACCGGAAGTGGGTAGTGATGGTCGTGTAGAATCGCCCTGTCCATATTTGGCAACCAAACTCATTTTGCGTACAAAGCAAGTTGTCATTAGACTTAGATGGACTTCGTAGTTGACATGCCGTTGGAAGATCCAAACATTTCCCCCAAAGGATTAACTCTCCCTCCATAAAAAAGAATGCCACAGTAGCATCGAAATTTAAGACATATTTAAGCGTTTATTCGACCTTCAAGTTCCGCAGTCCAAGCGAGTTATTTTGAAGCCAAAAATGGCGGAACACCTCGAGTTGGTGGCTGAGATTCCGAAAGTTGAAAAACTGACAGTTCAGGAGCGTTTAGAGTATGCTAAGAAAAGGCGATTGCAGCAGATGAGAAGGTGGGAGAGGGAAAAAGACTCAGACTTCGGTCCTCCTCCAAGGAAAAAGAAATTTCGGACCAAACCAGTGACTTTTGAACCTCAATTTATGCTTCTCGACGCAGCCACCAGAGGCGACAAAGACGAAGGTACTAACCAGGATTACAAAATTCTCGTCCTTAATCCTGAATTTTCCAAAATTTATCTACCAACATCACCTACATACCTTATCCTTGGTATCAAAATATTTGTTTATTATTTGTATTTTTTATTTTAGTACAAACGATGGTTGAAAATGGCATTGATCCTAACATAAGTAACGACGATGGTCTCACAGCTTTGCATCAGGTAACTTATATTTAAGAAGAACTTTCTTCTGCTAATAAAATAGATAAAAATACTTTTGATCGTCAAAGTTCCAGCGCTAATAAGTTTAAAGATCCTTAAGGTAGTAGAAGGGTATTTGTTTTCAGCGATCGTGACATTATTTTAAGTGTTTTAGCTGACTCGATTTTTCTGGTAAAGTTATTGTGATGGTGTTCAGTCGTGGGTATCTCGATCGAAAAGCTTACCAAAAATCTCGTTTGTCAAACTTGACGTTAAACAATTCATGATTTTGTTATTAAAACCTCTCAAGATTCCTCAAGTATGAAGACTTTGTAGCAATATCTACAAAACTACTCTAGCAAAAAATCTTCATTTGCATACTCTAAGATCAGACGTGATCATGAATGCGGCTTTTAGAATCATAGATTAATTTACCCACACAGAAAATCAATCTAATATTTAGCTTTCATAAACTTAATTTCTTGTAATGAAGTTTCGTAATAACTGTCTGGTTTATCGTTTGGGAATAATTGTGTAATCCATAAAAAATGGCATTCTCCTTTCTGTCAAAATATTTCATTTTTCTAGAATAATCTTGAGACTACAGTTTTATTTTGAATGTTATTACAGTTTGTTTGCTTTGATTGGTTAGATAAATACTCAGTATCATTTACCAATATCCACCGTAGACTTAATTTCCATCCACCGATCTAAAAAAGGATATATTTACCAACTTTTCCACTAAAATTGTAGTTGGAAAAATTTCAGCTCTGTTGATATTGCAGAGAGCTTTTACATCTTACAATATGCAGATGTTAAATTATTGTTTCAAGTTCTGCCATTAAATCAGTGTGTTGATGATGTGGTGGCTTATGAAAAAAATGCTTGCATTTATACCAATAATTCCATGTGTAATTTCCAAAATTTGACCTTTTGGTACATGGTCAAATGAATCTATCTTGGCTATTTACAGTTTTTTTCACTGAACTGTCCTATAAATAAATTATACCATTATATTGTTACAAATTGAATTTTTGAACTTTGTCTTAATTGGCATTATTAACTTTGATTGGGAAATAAAAAACCTTGATTTATTTAGATGGTCGGGTAGTTGAAGCGATTTCATAGATGTGTGAAACAGAATATAGTTTAAGTATGGTGTTTATCTTTATTACTGGACAATGCTGTTTTAATACTAGAGACACACAATGCATCCGGACAAAGTTGGGCAAGTTAATCCAATGCGTCTTTTAATATGTCTCCAAGAATGTCTCATATAAAGACAGGCAGAAGATGCATTAGGTAACCAGACACAATTTGATTTAATGCACCTTGAAAGACAAACAACTTGAAGAACTTCATATAATCTTTCTTATGCCAGTCTTTATACAAGATAGACTTGGAGTTATATGATTAAAAGACACCTTGGTTTTTTTTTTGGCCCAACTTCATCCAGAAGCATTGTCTCTAATATAAAAATGGCCAATGCTTACAAACCAAGTGTGCTGCTGAAATCTCATTGTATACCGTATTTCAATATTTCATATAATGTAAGCCTTTGTCATTCAACTGCCAACCAGAGATTGAATGGCTGATAAAGCATAACAAGTTGTAAAGTATGTCTTATGAAAACAGTTGGCACATTAACTTTGGGATGCTTTTTTTTTAGAAAATATAAGGTATCACTATGGTGATTATAAATATTTGACAGTACTTTATGTAAAGCCTTTACCAGTATAAAGTATTCCATTTCATATTTATTACACCTGTTTAAAAGAGACAGAAATTATGATATTGCACAAATGAGATATCAGTCCCTGCTTTCAGCATTCCTTGGAATATTTAAATTATAAATATACTTTTTCATACTTTTTTCCAAACCCATCTTTCTGCTTATAGGAAAAATAGAACTTAAAATATAATTATGTATTTTTGAAGAAAATAACTTAAGTGACTGTATTTGCAATTATATGTTTAAAATTTACTTTCTTTGAAAGTGTAAAGCAGTCTTTTAAACTTAGTTTTATAGTTTTTAATACTGATGTTTTTACCATGTTTAAATAAAGTTCATCATCATCATCATCATCATCATCATCATCAATCCATTTTTCAGCAAAGCTTTACATTTAACAGTTTAGAATTAATTTTATGCTGTTTTAAATTTTTCAATTCCTTGCCTTGAAACTATTCAAATTTAGGTTTCTTACACAGTTGTGAAATATCTGAAATATAGAGACCTCAAATGGAGCCAGTTAAATAATTATCTGTCACAGGATATTTTTTTCAAGTCCCAAATTGGGAACAAATTGAGAAAAGGATACCAAACCCAATAACAGGACATGAATATCCAAATATTCCTTGAAAATTTATTCCATTTTTCTGGGACAATTATGTCCCACTACTGGGTTTGGTAGCATTTTCCCAATTTGTTCCCAATTTGGGAAATAAAACAATTTTCCTGTGCTATTAGCTTTCTCTTATAACTAATGACATATATCCAAGCCTGCAAATATTTTTTCTATTAACCTGTCATATGTCAGGCCAGGGACAAGGTTTGACCTGATATGCAGCTGCTGTGGTCAGACAAAACAATTCTCCCACTTTAAAAATTTGTCTGGCCCAACTAAGCATTTGCCAGTCAAGACCTCAATTTTACCAGACAAATGTCCAATGACCAGTGCTAATTTGCAGGCTTGATATCACAGTATATAGACACCCACAGTGTGATTTTTATTTCCTTGTAAATTGCTGTTAAGTTGCTCTGCCATATATTGTCAAGAGTTAATCATATAAAGTTTGTTTGTTCATAGTAAACAGAAATAATGAAACAAGCACAAACACATTGCTACAATTTCTGGTGCTTTTTTGTAGTATATTTGTAACTGTATCATACAATTTGAGGAGATAATGATATGTCATTGATATCTTAAGCATGCAATGATGATATAGTGGAGTATCTCTTCAACACTACAATGCATATTTAGATTTACAATTCCTAGTTATTATATATTATTAAAAAACATAAGGAAGTAGCTTCTTAGGCTAGTATGAACTGTGGTGTAGGTTAGATAAGCTAGATAATTAAAACAGCATATCAAAAAAGATACACTTTCCTTACTTTCTGGAAGTTAGTCTTTCATTGGAGTATAAGGAACTAATGTCTGAAACATCAATTATGAAGTTTTAAAGTATCTTTTTTGATATGTAATTTCAACATTAATTCATTATCTAGCTTAAATCCCATATTTGTTATCTTATTTTTAATAATTCAGGCTTGTATTGATGGAAGGGAAGAAATCATCGACATCCTACTTGATCATGGTGCAAACTTAGACAGTGTGGACAGAGAACTGTGGACTCCACTCCATGCTGCAGCTGCTTGTGGCAATGATGATATAGTGGAGTATCTCTTGGACCAAGGAGCAAATATTGTTGCTATAAATGCTGATGGGAATATGCCAATAGACTTGGCTGAGGATGATGAGGAGCTTAGAGAAATTCTTGAAGCTGAGATGGAGGAACAAGGTAACAATAAAAAATAATTAGTTATAATGAATGTAAAATTCTCAAATTGAATGCAGTTTTTCATTGTTTCACATACACATTACAGTATGCAGTAACACTGAAATGGCTTCCCATGAGAATGATTAATATCATGTAAGTGGGAAACATGGTAAAGACTTAAACTTGTACATGGTATGGTATGCAATAACAATGAAATGGCTTCCCATGAGAATGATTATCATATAAGTGGGAAACATATGGTAAAGACTTAAACTTGTACATGGTACAGTGTGCAGTAACACTGAAATGGCTTCTCATAAGAATTGTTATTGTGTGAATAAAAAATGTGAGGTACTGATTTACAGCATATACACAGTGCAGTATGCAGTGACACTGGAATGACTTCACATTAGAGACCTTAAGATTTGACAACGGGGCGATCTAGGACGGCTACCGGAAGTAAAATTCTAGAATTTAGTATGTGCTCTGATTGAGGTTATTCAACTGGCTTCCCAAATAAACTGTAATGGTGAAGCACTAACTTGCCCATAATGGCATACAGGGAGAACTGGTTGAAATATTAAGCACATGCTGAATTCTAGAAATGAACTTCCGGTAGCCGTCCTAGATCACCCCGTCATCAAATCTTAAGGTCGCTATTGTTTTCATGAGAAACTTCCAATCACAACACATAGTAACTGTTAACAGTAAAGTATGGTACAGTTACAGTATGGCTACCAATTTACCTTATTGTTACCCACTCATATGAAACCTGCTATAAAGAGCAGATTTTGTATTCCTGTGAAAAAGTCAGGGCATGGTGAGTGAAATAAGTGTGCCTTGCTGCGACCGTGATGTTTTCTAGAATTTCAAAGTTCCTTGCCGCGCCTTGACCATGTTCGTGCCACGACTTTTTCACAGTCATACAAAATCTGCTCCAAGCTAGCACATTACATCATGGAATCCTGAATTGGATGTTAATTTTACTTGTGTTAATTTTACTTGTGTTTTTTTAGGATACACAAAAGAAAAATTGATGCACTTAAAAGAAGAAGATGAAAAGAAAATGTTGTCTGATATGAGGAATGAGATGAAGAGTAATGATGATATGGACCTGGACCAGAAGAATGAACAAGGAGCAACATTAGTAAGTAAAATTAAACTGATAAATCACACCTACAAAAAATTCTCGATTCTGATTGGCTGGTGAACTGTGCATTTTTTCTTAATGTTGTGCAATTAATTGCAGTCATCTGGGACCTTTGCAATGTCCAGGCAATGCAAAAGAACTAAAGAAGCTTGTATTTTTTGTAGATGTAATATTTATAGGAAATTACACCTTAGCTCTCAAAGAATTAATGAAAAATACCACTTGTATTTGATGAAAGTATAGCTTAATACCACTCGTGCTACACAGTTGTGGTATTATGCCACTTTCATCAAATACACGTGGTATTTTTCATTAATCCTTTGAGAACTAAGGTGTAATTTCCTATACTAATTACTGTCTGACAAAAAAAAAGAATAGTGTCGCGTGTCACAGCCAATAAATGACCTTTAGTTGGCCATATTCATTTGAATGGTACCAGCTGAGCAGAAATAAATTTCTAACCAATCATATATAGTTTAATGTGATGTTTCATATGGCTGGTCTTGTGTTCAAGCACTATTTTCTAGTTGAAAACAATTGGAAATGTACTTGGACCTATACAGTATTTTGAGTCTTTAGAAAAGTCCAAAACTTTTAAACATAGTGAAATTTTATCTGTGAATTTTTGTAAAAACTATGTGAAATGATGTAGAAAACACAGAGTGAGGGCCAGTGTTTTTTTCCAACAATGCTTTTTGTGCTAGTTGCATGTGGGGAAGTATTATGTGGGGCATTAATTGTGGTATTTTGAACATCCATTTATTAAAATGTAGAAAGAGGAGAGCCATAGATTTCATGAATTGAGGGATAGCTGTTATTTAGAAATAGTTCTGAAAAAAAAAATCTCAAATGAGAGTGGGGGTTACAGCTCTGTAGGTCAGGCTTTCTTTGATTGGGCTCTTTAAAAAATTGTGACTTTTAACCTGGGCTTTATGTGATGAGATTCTGGTGTTGATAATGCTGTTTAAGCTTGTTCTTTTATTATTACATATAATATTGTGCTACCTTTCATATCTCTACTATACTAGTATCTCCACCAGTATCTATTTTGATTAACATGATTCGCACAAGCTGGGGTATCGGACTGCAGAATAAATTTTGGATTGTGGGGACTAAAATCTCAACTTTCTAATTAGATTAGTGACTAAGACAATATTTATATATGCTAAAGATTGTAAGAAAAGAAGAAGAAAAAAGACCTTCATTAAAGATCCTGCTGTGTGGAAGATCTGAAAGTTTGTTTTCAGTTGCCCTTTCATCATGACACGAACTCATTTCCACCTCAATTAGTTGAAGTAAATTAATTCAGAATGGGAGCTAAATTATTGTGGAGCTGTAACAGGCACTAGCCACCCTAGGTCTGCCTTCCCTGGGACTGGACAGAAATTAAAGGGTGGTTGGGCCGTCAATTGAAATTATGTTGGTGTTGAGTGATCATCCGGGTGTATAGTGTAGTCTTGAGAAAGACTGTTGTCGACATCTGATGTTTCGACAACCTGAGCGGAAGTCATCTTCAGAGTGAGGAAACGAACAGACAGAGATGGTATTTATGCGTTTGGTTCATGCGGAAGTGTTGTTGAAAGGGATGTTGGTGCATATGGAGGCGTAACTTATAGTATTGTTGGTGTGTTTTAATATTGAAATTATTGAAAGGCAAAAAAGTATTGACCCATCCCTGTGTAATGTCTTTAAAAAGCAATAAGCTATTCCTAATGACTGACTGGCTTACTTTCTCATGACCCACCCCCTGTTTTTGATGGCCACACCTCTTTACTTTCTGACCAGTCCCTAATTCTATTTTTATAACAAGAGGAAGTGATATTTATAGATTTTGACTTTTTATTTTCAATTTTACATTTGAATTAGCACTGTGCTGAATAATGTCTCAAACTACTTCCCAGTGAATACTAGTAACTCATTAAAGCTTTTCTTAGGGAAAGCAAGGAAAATTGCAATGCTTAATCTCTCCTTTTTCTATAGTTTATAATAAATCAATATAAATTGCAGGCATATGTCTGTACTGTGATATAAATATGCTGGGAGATGCAGAGTACAAGAATAGCAAGCTTAGGAACCTGAGGCGTAGCCAAAAATAAGGTTGTTATCAAGTTGTTTTATGCATTTTGTTTATCTTTGCACAGGTGCACATAGCTGCTGCAAACTGCTATGAAGATGCGTTAGAATTCTTGCTGGAACATGGTGCTGCTGTAGATATACAAGATAAAGATGGCTGGCAGCCAATACATGGTGCTGTGGTCTGGGGGAATGTGAGTAGCTTCATTAAAAAGGAATGGACTTTTATCACAATGGCGGCCATGTTAAAAAAGCTTATATGCAGTTATACAATCTATTCAACATTCAGTTATGATTATAAAGGCTAACTAAGGGTAAGGGGCCAAAAACAATCATGGGGTGGGGAGGGGAGGGGGGACAGATGCCAAAATATGATTTTTCAAATGTGAATAGACACTTTTTCTCAGGGCTGCGTACTCATCCAAATCCAAGGAATTTGACGCGACACGACGAAAGAACGATTCAACTTCATAGAATTTGCGTTTTTTAGATTAGTGGCCCGTCAAGTTTGGATGCACACGCAACCTTGAGAAAAGAGTTTGTTCACATACCTCTCAACATTTATTGAAGAAATAGAAAATGCGCGCGTGTGCTGTGTGCAGTTCTAAAGCACGCGGGCAGGGGCAGAACACAAAAGAAGTGTTGAAGCAAGAGGCGTAGCCGAGCACTTCAACACTTCTGCCTATACCCATGTGTTGTATAACCTCACACAGCACAGCGAGCAAGTTTTTTTATTTCTTTTATAAAATAGAAAGGTGCAAATGCGCGTGCTGTGTGTGCTCTCATAAAGATCGTGCCTTGGCCAATCAGAAAGTGAGATTCTTCGTAGTTATTTTATAATATAAATTTACATTCCCATCATCATCAACTAGACATGTTAGAGGCTAACAGTTTATCAGTTCATCAGATTATAAAGATTTTTTAAAATCTTTATAATCTTATAAGCTTTAAAAAGCTTTAACCCAGGAAATAAAGTCACCCGGTTAGCTCAATTGGTAGAGCATCGGTCTCTTGTGCTGGAGATCGTGGGTTCAAGCCCCAGCTGGACCAACACTCACGGTCTTTAAATAACTGACAAAGGTGCTGCCTTTGTAACTACATCTGCAAATGGTTAGACCTTCAAGTCTTCTCGGATAAGGACGTTAAACCGTAGGCCCTGTCTCCCATCCCTTCCTTAACCTGTATATGGGGGACATTAAAGAACCTGTTGAACTATTCGCATAAAAGTAGGGAATTGCCTCCCGGTTCAACAGCCTACCCCAATTGGAGGCATAGCATACTAAAATACTAATTATTCACTCATGATTGTAAGCTGCTTATTGGGACAGTTGTGAAATGCGTTATGTAAGAACCCCATTATTATTATTATTATTATTATTATTATTATTTTTTTTTTTATTATAATATTTTTATTGTTTTTTTCCCCCATAGGAACAAGTTATAGAAATGCTAGTGGATAATGGAGCTGATCTTGATGCAAAAACACAACACGGAGAAACACCTTTATGTGAGTAAAGAAAGTAGAATAGAATAGCTGTTATTACAGTTGAGCCCACTATGGGATTTTCTGCTATAAAAATCATACAGGTTAGGCTATTGGGTCAATACAATTCAATCGCATTTGCGTCTAATTATGAAGGTCCATGCACACTAAGGATTTTGCTCCAGGGGCAGGCTCCCGGGTCATTTTGCACAACTAGTACACACGAGAGAGCATACTGAGAGAGCTTGCTCCATGGTTTCGTCATGCTCGCTGATATTAAACTGATTGCTGGATGCATTTTAAAGGCCCGTTTGCACTAGCAATTTTGTCGCGCGACATGAGCGGCGGTTTTAATGGCGAATTTACTATAACCCAAATCGTGCGTGTTCGGTGTGCGCACCCTGTCACCATAAAATTGCCATAAAATCGCGGCTCAAGTTGTGCGACAAAATAGCCCATTTGAACTAAGAGGTCACGTGACCACAACCCCGCTTAAATCAAGCTCCAGTGTCAAAATGAACTTCAGAAATGGAAAGAGCATCTCGATATTAGTAAGAAGGTGAAGTTTCAGCTCAAAATGTTTGACATGTAAAAAATAGCATGAATTATAAAATCTGATGTTTTCTAAGAGTTTGTGGGAAAAATTTGGCTGGATGGCAAAAGCTTGCCATGCAACACATTTCCGCATACAAATCCTAATAATATTCTAAATTTTTATATTTCATGCCATTTTTTACGTGCCAAACATTTTGAGCTGAAACTTCACCTTCTTACTAATATCGAGATGCTCTTTCCATTTCTGGAGTTTATCTTGACACTGATGCTTGATTTAAGGGGGTTGTGGTCACGTGACCTGTTAGTGCAAATGGCCTAAAGCTAGTATAAGAGAGCCTTAAGGCAGCGATTGATTGACTGATATGGAAGTGATATGATTGATTTACTGACTGACTGATTCATGATTGAGGTTTGGAGTGATTGCTTGATTAACTTATTTCCATAGCTTTGTGTGAAGATCCTGAGCTCCAGCAATTCCTCGTGGATTTAAAGAATAAAGCAAAAGCTAACAAAACCAAATCGGCAAGACGAAAAAGAAGTAATTCCAGATCGTAAGTATCCAGTCTTGTCTCAAAATCGTTATAATGCAGGGCTCGAAATTAACTTTTTAGTCCACTAGCAAAGTGTTGCTCGGCTAGTAAGATCTTTTTGTACTAGCGAAGTGATAAAGTGTTTGCTCGTGCATATTTTTTTCACTCGCAAATGCATTTTGCGAGTTTGCGAGCGTTAATTTCGAGCCCTATAATGAAAAATCAGAAACAATGAATGTTGAATGATGATGATGATGATCATGTGACAAAACTCTTGGTCGTGTGTGTCTTGTTACCACTGCTGTAATCATTAACATCATCATCATCATCAACAACATCAACACCACTAGTCTTACGTCACTCTCGGCATAACTGGTTCTAGCTAGTTTGACATGGTTCAAACCGGTTATGTGACGTAATGCTCTAGCCGATCCGTTGATACGAGCTACTAGTTGCTAGTGATTCATTCCTTCTCAGTCCTAGTCTTAGGCTTGTAGTTCAGATCAATCTTGTTCACACTTCGTTCAGTCCAGTAACAGCGAATAAAGCAACAGTTGTTCCTGTGTCACTGCTACTAGAGCTTCGAAAACCCATCTGTCCGGGAGGAAAGCAGCCCCCTCCCTCTTTCCTCCCGCGTAACACCACCACCACCACCACCACCACCACCACATTGTTACCATCATCGTAACAATCACCATCACTATCAATACCACCACCGTTATCAAAAACATCACCATCGCCATCACTATCATTATCGTCGTCATCGTCATCATCACCACCATCATTATCGTCATTATCATCATCATCATCAAAATCATCAACACGTATCTGTTTCAGGCTGTCAGTGAAGAGGACAAGTTTGAAGGACAAAATTAGCATATCACACAATGAAGCCAAAGCGGAAGCTATCCTGCGTGTTCACCCTCAACTGGCCTTTCTTCTTCCTGTAAGTATATAACTGTCACCAGAATAGTCCTGTTTCGCATTCCATAATTACTGCTGTAATCCTTGACCACGGATTCATTTGTACAGGCTTAGCCTCGTTTATAAGTAAGTTATTCATAGATACTAGTGAAAGTCCGTGGAATTGAAAAGTGTTTGTATTGTTCAAATTGTACATTTTTCGCATTGCCGTTGGTATTTATGAATAATTTGCACTTAAACGACGCTAAGTCTGTACAAATGAACCCGTGGTCAAGGATTACAGCGGTAATTATGGAATGTGAAACTGGACTATTCATGCACTTGAAAAGTCCTGGAATTTACAATTGTTTTTTCAAGTAAACTTGGGAAGTCCTTGAAAATAAAAAAAAAGTTTCCAAAAAGTTTTTGCACTACCGCTTCCCAAAAGCTATATTTAAGGATCGGACACACGATGCGACGTTCCCTGCGGCATTGCTTGCAACGGGGAAATCGCACCGTGTATCCACCCGTGCAACTGTTGCGCGCGGCGTCGCCGACAACGTTGCAGAAGTAGTTAGGTTTTGTCTGTAAAATAAAACTTGTTTATTTCAGAAAGGGAACGAAAACAAAGGACAAGACCAAAGCAAAAAATCAATTGATGTCACGCCAGCAGCAACGACAGGCCAAGCGACACAAAACTCTACCACAACGACAACGATTCCTAACAGCAGACAAGAAACCAGGCACGAGCAGACTGACAAGACGTCGAGTCTTACTAGAAATAGAGGCAAAGAAAATGTTGATCCTATCACTAGGGATAATAGCATTGTCAATAAGGACAAAAATCAAGAAGAAAGTGGGACGGTCGAACGAAAAGGGAACATAAAGATTACCGTGAAAACGCATACCACGACTATTGATAACAAACCCAAACCCGAACATAATGAGAAACCCAGATCACCCAGGGCAACGACATTACCAAGGGAACCCAAATCTGATGTTACCATGGCAACATCGGGTTCTGATAATAAGGAAGCTAGAACGTCAAGCCTACCGAGAGACAGATCAGAGTCGAAAAAGTCTGCTCCTCCATCTTGTTCTCTTGTTTCTATAACTACTAATTCTGGGCCCAAGGACCCCAGTGATGCAAGCTCAGTGGAGAAACCAAGGGCTTCTGATCGCCCTACAGAAACTATTTCTCAGAGTGCTGTGGCAGCGAAGAATCCTCCGAGCGATTCGTCACCGGTTAGGAAACCTTTGACAGAAAGAGGGGCAAATTCTGACAGTCCTTCCAAAACTGGTTTGGTTGTCGGAGGTGATAATTCACTAAATCGCTCGAAAGTCAAAGAAGAACCAAAACCGAGTACGAAGACTACAACGGACGTGAACTCCAACTCAAAACCAGCCAACGACACAAGACTGAATCATTCGAATAGGAAAATAAGCAGTTCAAGTGATTACATTGGACCGCGAGCGAACAGTGAGGCATCTTGTACTGGAAGTTTACCCAAGTCGATCAAAACACGCCATGCACCCCCTCCCCCCATACCTAGGTCATCAGGAAGTCTGAGTCGAAGTCACGAACCAGAAGATACGTCAGGGTATCCTGATTCATTCAGTAAAAGATCGCGGAATTCAAGGGAAAATATCCTTGATATTGTTGCTACAGGACGATTAGGTATGTTTGTTTCGTGTGAAACTTTTTAATCTTGTTACAGAGAGGCTTTCGTACGAGTGGGAAACGTTACGTCAAATTCGTAGCCGTACCATAGCCTTACCATCGTATTCACCGAATCGTGCACGTGCTGTATGTCACCCATTATGTTTTAAGAAGTGAATATAAAGAAATTCTTATTGCTCTACAGTTTTTTGGTCGTGCAATCATTAATCACTGATCTCTGTTCGCTTTTCGCCCCGTCAACCGGTTTTGAAATAGCATACATGTTATAGTAGGGGTGTTATATAAATTGTTATTTTCATTTCAGGAACACCAGAGACAAAACCAATCGCTCCCGGAGATATAAAAATAGAAGCGGCTGCAGGAACAGCGAAATACACTCCAACCAAAGAACCGTACAGTAAACATCACGATAGACCAACTAACCAATCCATAATACAACCTACCATCCAACCCACCAATAAACCCGCCAACCAACCGACTATCAAACCCACTAACCAAACCACTAACCAACCCATTAACCAACCCACCAAGAAACCTGCTGAGCAACCCAAAAAACAAGGAGTGTATACTGAACGGTACACTAAACGCGACGAAAACGATACGATATCGAACGACAAGGTTTTGTACCGTGATCACGTGGATGTCGAAAGAGAAAAGAAAGTTTGTTGCGTCATGATGTGAGTCAACGCATACGAAAAATGTCGTCTGGTTACCTTGGTAAATTTTTGGCGGGAAAAATATTGAAGGCTGCAGTGGACAAGTAAAGATGGACATTCTGGGATTTTCCTCAAGAAAACAATGCCTTTTTTCTTATCAAAATTTATCATGTGATAATGCATCATGTCAAGAAGTCGTGACCTAAATATTGCTGAAGAGAACTGTGGGCCTGAATTTGAACTCTTGCCTCAATTCCCCTCTACCACAGGTGCCCCAATATTTACAGGATTAATCTTTGAGAGATTAGTATTGATTTTTTTTTTTTTTTTTTTTTGATGAGGGGATTCGAGATTATACATTTTTATTTTTCACTCTAACGTGTTGGACAAAAAAATAAGGAAAGCTACCGGTGTTGTGTCGGCCATTGTATAGAATAGTTAGAAATGTACTTTTTGATAAATCGAATTACATTTGGATGTTAAAATAACTATAAGATACCTTAAGATGTAAGTTTAAAGTCCAGGCAACAGAGCAATAGTGCTAATTCCTCAAAGTAGATAGAAGTATAAAATGCTAATAGCCCTTTTCGAATTCGCAAAGTACCGTTGTAGGTCTAGATTTAAGACTCGTTTTTGCAGCGTTAGCCTCATATCAGTGTCAAAATATTCATAAATACTAACGATAAAACGAAGGATAAACAACTACAATTTAAATTCCACGGACCTTCATTAAAACACGTGAATATTCTACACAAAAACGAGGCTAACACTGCATTACAGAATTCGAAACTTAAGTATTATTTTTATTTCAAAATTCAGTAACCTTTAGTTGCTCTTTCACAAGTTGAATCGAAAGCATTTTCAGCTATTTCCAAGGAGATCAAAAGAAAAAGACATAGCAGCCATGTTGGCGGTATATTTTGTGTGCGAGGAGGGAAGCTCATGAGAATTTACTGTTTTATAAAAAAAATTTCGAGGAGCCTGGTCAGTGTCATGTCAAAAACGTTTCACCTTGAGAAAGGCTTTTTACAATACAACACACTAATTTACTAGTCATACTTATCAGTACCGGAATTGAGACCTAGCTTTTGTTCTTAAAAAGGAATCTGAATGTGCCAACGAAGTGGGGAGATTTAAAAGGGAGTATTGGCAAGAGTGAGGCTTCGTGGATTCAATTTGATTGATCACTGGGTTTTCCGCAAAATTGTGTGCAGTAGCCAATTCGTCGTGCCACATAATTAGAAGAAACTCACAACGAGACAGTTTCCATGGCTAAAAATAACGATTCCCATGCGTAACGATTTTACGGTGTAAAGTTAACTCGCAAAATGTTCGGAATAGAACTAGCCTTTACACAAAAACTGGTTTAACAGGTTTTTCAAACCAATACCAAGCAAAACTCTGCACAATTCATTATATGGAGTGTAATCTAGTCAAACCTGTTTAGAACAAAAGAAACGACGCACTTCCGTAACAAACTCAAACTCCTATGTTTGCCAACTTCGTTGGCAATTAAAGAATCCTGGTCATCCACAATGCATTGTGCACCTATATCATTGTTTACATACCTTAGATTCGCTGCTAAACTTCAAAATATCTGCATTAAAAGATGAACTGACAATGTATGAATACATTCTGATGGGTGTAAATGCCCCAGCATGAAAAACAAGATCGATGGAAATGGATTCAAAGAGCTTTACCTTCAGAGCCGCCATTTTGCCTGGCAGAGAAAATGGTGGATTGACTGAGGATTGACTATCTTCGGTGAGCAATGCATTGTGGATGACTAGGATTCTTAAAGGCCTTTTTCATTTTTCTTTCCAAATAAACCCTTTGTACAACACAAGATTTTTGGTACATTCCAGTCCCTAAATAAAAAATTCTTTTGTTGAATACCACTATCACGGCTGTGTTGACTCGACAAAAAGTTGTGGCTTCCGCAAAATCTGTATGCAATAGACCTTCCCCAAATTCGCTTGGATGGCAGGTTCCAAGTCGAGACTGAACTTGATTCTTTTATTTATCAAGGCCAACCTTGACTTGAAACCATTGTTTCGTGATCATCCAAGTTAATGAGAAATCTACATAGTTTTTCTTGAGATAGACAAACAAGGTGCATTGTGGTCTAGCTCTGGTACAAACAACCCCATATAAGGCATGACAGACAAAAGATCTTTGTACAGAAGGGACCACAATGCACCATGTTTGTTATTTGAGGATTAGCTTTCTAATATCTTTCTCAAAGCCTTCACATGTCGTGAATTGATTTTAAAAAATTACTCTTGTGATAAAATTTAATCTACCTTAGTTGAGGGGTACCTAAATTGACCACTTCCATACATGGGTTCACTGGTCAAACAAAGCATTCAGTCGAGGCTGTTAGGTATAGTTTCAAAGGATTATTCAAATTCGTACCTTGCACCTTCAATAGACCTTTTTAACTTGGTGGTAATGTTTTACCCCTTTCAGACCACATGCCAATCCCTTGAGAATAAGATCCTTTTGGTCATTCATATCTTCTTCTCAGCCATATCTTCTTAAGCATTACCAAGAAACACAGAAACAATGTCCAAGGGAATGACACGTGGTCTGAAATAGGAAAACAAATAGGCCCAAGCTAAAAAGGTCAATTGAACGCTTTGTGTTGGACCAGTGAACTGATGTGTGGGAAATAGTCAATGCTGTTCTAAAAAGAAGGAAAAATAAATAAATGGACCATTTTAATTAACTTGATCGTAGTGTTTACCCATTTCAGACCACGTGTCATTCCCTTGAGAATAAGATCTTTTGTTTAAAGGTCATCCATATTAATGTATCTTCTCAAGAAGAAACAATATCCAAGGGTCTGAAATGGGAAAACCAGGGACCGCGGAAGTAGGAGGGCCGAGGGGCTATACCCCCCCTCCCCCAATAATTTTCCCGCCATTTTGAATTACTTATTTACTATTTATAAATAAATTACCAAGTTATCCTTTGGCGGTCGTTAAACCCCTCCCAATCAAGATTATGCTCCACGGTCCCTGAAAACATTACACCCAAGCTAAAATTAAAATGTCAATTGATGATGCTGTCTTATTTTATGAAATAGTAAATAACTTATGTCAAAAAAATTTTTTTCATGGTTTTGTACAAAATTTTGCTTACAATTAGTTCTTTGAAAATGTAGATAGTTTTTGATGACGTCTTAGCTTTATAATAAAATTTCAAGATTTGTACAATGGTTTTGATGGGAATTTTGGGCACCCTAATTGTCTTGGCACCAAATTTAAATTTTATACATTAGGAGCCGGAGAACACTTTTTTTGGCACGAACCGGCCCTGAAGTCCGGCTGCCTGTGGTTAGAAAACAATGGCATAGGTGTTAAAGGGAT
>WUAP02139238.1:0-12508 GCA_015163945.2 Stichodactyla helianthus
GCTTCGTTTTCTTCTTTCAAACGTGAGATCTTCAGCAACGCGATAGTAAACTGCTTTGAGTGGATCAAACTTCTCGGAATAATTGACTAATTCATGTCATCACACCCGTTCACTGATCAAACACATAGCATTCAATGGCAAGAGGCAGAGGATCAGTTGAATAAACAGTGAGCCGTGTATGGAAGTGGTCCATATTATATTACATCATTCCCGATCATTCCAGCTTCGTAGTTTTCTGGCATTTTAACTAATATTTAGTGGTCTACGTTCTCTCTCTCTCTCTCTTTCTTTTGCCTAACAAAATATATCTTTTAAAGGAGATCAAATATACCAACTCACAGAATCCACAAGTTTTTGCACATTGCTTGACAGCTGGATCATTTCTGTTCCGTTGACAGTAAGACTCCTTGTTTTCACCAATATGATTTATGACATTACAGTCACTACGAGTATTCTCGCATACTGGAAATCAAAGATAGTAGAAAAACCATGTCATGGAATTGAACTGATGAACAAGGAAAAATAGTATCTGAAAACTGGGCGGATGAAGATGGTTTTGAAAAGATGTCTGCTGCGGTCCTGTGGTCCTGCGATCTTCCTTATATCTTTTTCCGTCGTCCTCTTTTTGTCTTGCCGAGAGTCTACCGCAGAGTTAGCACAGTGTTGGCCCCCGTCCTAACGTTTTTACCCTTGTTGTTCAACTCTCAGGCTTTCAGGTTCAGTTAGCTTTCTTGGTGGTCTAGCCAGCCACAGGAACACTCTTACTGAGTTCTTAGTGCAGATTTCGTATGACTGTGAAAGGCTCGTCGAACGCGTACAAAAACGGTTGTGACACGGTCAAAGTGCGGCAAGGCACGTCAAAAGTTTAGAAAACATCAAGGTTGCGGCAAGGCACGCTTACGGCACCAAGCGTGCGGCGAGCTTTTCACAGTCACGAATCTATCTTCAAAATCATGTGAAAGCTGATATATTACTTTCGCAAAATATCTTGTTATTTAACTTTGATATTCACTTACTTTTTGGTGGTGCTGGAGCTTTGCCTGAAAAAAGGTTCCAGAATATTAGTTTGAGTTTTGATAGATACTGCACAAGCGATATAAGAAATCCTTTTCATCTTCATGTCAGACTAAAGCAGTTGGCAAAGGATACTCACAGAATCCACAGGGTTTTTGGCATTGTTTAATGAAAGCGTCATTCTTATGCCTGTCACAGTATTCTGCTACGTCATCGTTGTGTTCAGCTATCCACGAACAGTCATCACGTGTGTCTTCACATTCTGTTATTAAAAAATCACACTGGTTCATAAGTGAAAGATAATATGGAACCGCTCTTTTATGCAAAGTGCGCTCGAAAGTAGTAGAGGATAAAAAACCAATAAATATCATTCTACTCACTGACAGGTTTTGGTGGCGCAGGAGGTTTGCCTATAAACAACAACAAGAACAAAACAACGATGAAATTGAGGAACCTTCGAACTGTAAATAAGGGAAGAAATATTACATTCAAGTTCTAAGAAACGGTACTCACAGAACCACAAGTCTTGGCACATTTAATGACTTCTGGATCATTTCTGTTCCGTTGACAGTAAGACTCCTTGTTTACACCAATATGATTTATCACAGCACAGTCGCTACGAGTATCCTCGCATACTGGAAATCAAAGATAGTCATAAGAAAATACAAAGTTGTTAACTGAACATATTAAGAACAAGTAAAATCAGTATGAAAGCTATAGGTTATCCATGTAAGAATCATTGTCTTATACAAAATGCGCGCAATTGAAGTAGAGGACAAGAAACCATTAAATATCATTCTACTCACCGACAGGTTTTGGTGGCGCAGGAGGTTTGCCTAAAAAACAACAATAAGAACAAAACAATGTGACAAATGATAAACTCTTAAAGTTAGAGGAGAATAGAAATTTTATTTACATTCGGGTTCTAAGAAATGATACTCACAGAAACGACATGTTTTTGCGCATTTCTTGACTTCAGGATCATCTCTGTATTTGTGGCAATAGTCTGCTGGGTTTTTGGCATTTTCTAGAATCCAACTACAATCGCTCCTGATATCCTCGTATACTAGGGATGAACAAGGAAAGAATAGAAATAACTAGAGTTGATGGAAGATTTGTCAGATGGTACCTGATTTACCATATTTTGTGTAGAAAAATGCGGGGACATTAATGTACAAGTGGAAAAGAGAGATGGCGCATCTCCAGGATTTTTGAGGAATTTTTGACATCAGAGTGCCACATCTGTCTGATTTATTTACTCCCACGCAATGAATGTTGAAAGTAATATTGTTCATCTGAAACAGTGCGCTTTTGGAGAGGACGCGCAGGAACAGTGCTCGAGCATGTCCTAAAAAGATGAGAGAGAAATAGTGCACGCTATGAAAACATTATTTAACTGATTGTGGTTACTCTACCTTGTGGTGGAGCTGGTTGTTTGCCTGAAAGAAAGAATCGTAAATAACTCGAACATTCCAAGCTCAAGAATTTGGAAGTAGTAGACTGAAACTTCTATCAGTGATAATTATATTAGATGCTACTTACAGAAACCACAGGTTTTTTGACAGTCTTTAATGAATGCGTCGTTTCGGTGTGCGTTGCAGTATTTTGGTACATCGTGGTCGTTGTTAGCGATCCAGTCACAGTCATCACGATTATCCTTACACTCTTCTGATGAGAATTGCATGGTAAGATAATTAAAGAATATATCAAAAGTACACAGAAAAAAAAAATAAATAAAAATAAAATAAAATAAAAAATAAAATAAAATTAAAAATAGATAAATAGCAACATAAGTAACATGACAGTAGTTGTCAGTAATCCAATTATAATCAGAACGACCATCCTTACATTCTACTCAAATTAAATGATACGAAAACGAAATTCAATAGAAATTTCTTCTAGTTAGTATTTCTTGTAGTTAGCTAGCAGCGTTTTACGATGTAGCTTTACGACGTTTCGATGATCCTTAGGTTGTCTTCTTCAGGTTTGGTCTTGTTTATGTCTGTGAACATTTTTTTGGAGTTTGGACGTGTGTGTGTGCGTTTTTTTAGGCGTGTCTGAATTCATTGTATTTATAACTTAAGCCACGTTACCTGGGATGGTGTAGCTTATCTATATTATTATATATTATATATTTATATTTCATTTCTGACTCACATTTTTTACCGAACGTAACAGTCGCCAGTAGTTCCAGGCGTTACTTGTATAATCAGTCTTCCTCAACAACCCCGTCCCATGCTCCTCCCCTCCTTCTCGCCTATTCTACTATAGACAATAAAATGTTCTAACTGCCTGGTGCGTATCATACAACATATTAGTACTCAAAATTCAGGGATTTTTTTTCGCAAGAAAATCCATAACTTCAGTAGCAATCAAACCAGACTAAAATATATATAGTTTGCGTTGGGTGGTTTGCATCGCGTGCGCGCCTTTCACGTAATTCTCTCATAGGCACAGAGGTTTGAGAACGTCAGTCAAATCAATAACAAAAAGATTTTTATCTTTTATAAATAAGCTTAAGCCTCTGTTTACCAAATGGACGACAACCTGTCTTTTATACTTACTGAAGAGGTAATTTGCTTGCTTAACATCGGTGTGCATTAGCTAGGAGAATCATGATGGCTCACTTTTTCAAAAGCCCGCTCTTTTTACAACCTTCCATTCACAGCTAAATTATTCATTTGTTTTAAGATTTTACTCACCACGTTCAACCAACTCGATGGCTTTTCCCTCCACGGAAACACTGAACATAGCCTGCAAGCTCTGTAGAAATACAGCTACAATAAAGAACACGACCTTCATTTTCCAGAGACTCTGAGAAATTTCAATGTCAAAATAAGCTGTTTTTCTGGGGTGGAAAGAATACTGCAGTCAGCCTGCCGTGTGCTGTATTTAAGGGCTACATTTTTCGCTTGCTTGAACATCGAATTTCATTTGCTCAAGTACCGTAAATCGTTCTCTTGCCGCCAATTCAGTTCGGAAAATAATTGCTTCACGAAAAATAAAAAAGAAGACTATATTTTGATGTTTTTTTATGTTCCAATAGCAATAAATTTCGTTTTTTAATATTACCGTTGAAGTTTTTGAATCAGTTGCAGTTTTAATCCCAGATTGTAACTTTTGATGTTGGTGGCGGGATTAAACTATAATTCCGCGCTTGTCTAATTTATGTTGATACGGTTTGTTTGCCACGCACTAGATCTTGGTCCAAAACTAGCAGTTTTATCATGATGAAAACAATGCAAACATCAAGAAAACCCGCGGAAAGAACTTGTATGTTGAGTAAGATGGAAAACAGTAAATTGAAACAAAATGAGAATACAATTTGAAGATAATAATGAGTAAACATGGCGAAAGAAAACATTTTGGCGCTCAAAATAATTTATGATTATTAATCCTTAATGCTGTATCCAAGGCACAGGTAACCCAAGCTCTAGTTTTGTGCTATCATGTTAAAGTGCTTGGCCGGGAAGTAAGACATCTTTTTCGTAAGGAAAAATGGTTTTAAACAGCTAGTTTTTTCCTGTTAAAACTGCGCAAATCAATTCGATAGGAAAATGGGAAAATCCTGGCAGGTGCTACTAGTTTTCCTAAAAAATTCACCAAGATAAATTTCTTTAAATTTTTATAATGAATTTCCATTTTTTGTGCTCTTAAACTGGGGTACAAAACGACACTCGGTAAACACTGAAGGATCGACTGTTGCTTGCCAACTGTACTGAGTAGTCTGAGGCAGTAGGCATAATTATAACACGAATAATAAATACTATTTTGTTTATACTAGTTGATAAAGAACAAAAGAAAACAATGTGTTTAGAGTCTACTACTAACTATTATGCGTACTATTTTTTCACGGGTTAAATAAAATCATTCTAATACGAAACAATATACATTTAGTGAACTTGTCAAATAGCCAGGTGTAGAAGAGGATAAGCACCATGACGAATTTTTAATGCCTATTATCAAAACATATATATTCGCTGAGATATATTCATGGGTTCTTGATGATTCAATATAGTACACATTGTTGAACCCGTCCAATAGCCAGGTGTACCATAGGATAAGTACCATGTTTACCTTTCTCATAATTATGTGCCAAATTAGACTCCACCAGCTCTCTTTTGGTCAACCAGTGAACGAAGAAGGCTCGACACATTGGTATAATGAAATTTATAAACAGTTTAATATAATTGGGTTCCTCGTATATGTTACTCTATTATTTATAACTGGTAACAGTTTCTTGCGTATATCTTTTTGATTCACAGGACTCACTCGCCAGAGACGTTCGGAGAGTCATGTTTCAGCAGATTACATGACATTCAGACGAATATGAATCACGCATTCTAATATTTGAGGAAAGACACAGCGTGATGCTACATCAGGATAAATGATCGTAGGCTACCCACCCCTACCCCTCTCCTTTCAATATCTAAACTATATGAAAGAAAAGAAGAAAAAAAAAAAAAGAAGAAGAAGAAGAAGAAGAAGAAGAGGGTTTATCTTTTGTTAATTTTGAGGATATCAGGAACTGAATTTCAAACAACAAAGACACATATCTATGAAACCAACAAAAATTATAACCACTTTAAAACAGCAGCGTTGTTAAATATAGCCTCTATAATTGCGTTTCTGGGTATTATATTTTGTTTGCGAGCAACTAACTAATTAGTGCATTTGAATTACGAAATACAATTAAAGGAGAAGTGAATTCACACCTGTAACTGCAAAGAAAATAACAGCTAGTGACTACGACTTCAAGTAAGCAACGCTGAATAGCAACTTGCATTATACTGTCTGTTGGCGTTTCTTATCACGAGTTAAGTTTTCTTGTACTGTCTTACAAAAAAGATGACAATGAACGAAAGCTGTTCTATTTATGGAACTGTTGAATACATTACAATATTTCTCGTGCTCAACATATTTCTCGATATCGTTTTCACTTGTTGTGACGGCAGTACTTGGCAATGGAATGATAATCGTTGCCATCTTGATAACAAGTTTAGCATTCACAGATCTATTAGTTGGATTGGTATATCATCCAATACACGTCATAATAAACGTCTTTCGTCTGCAGAATCATATGACGTTCTCAGTATTTGTAAAATGGAATTGGGATTTATTGCCATTTCGACTGTTCTTTCTTCGCACTGTTGCTTTCATCATGGCCACTTGCATCAGCATTGACAGATACTTGGCGCTTACTCTAAAACACCGCTACCGAGTTATTGTCACCAAGAAACGAGTTCGTTTGATTATAATAATCGCATGGTCAATAGGATTTGGTTTTGGAAATTACACGGACATCTCTTTTATTATTCTCGTATAGCTCTGTATATCATGGATTGGGACTATTTTTCACTATGACATGCTTGATTACAACCTGTACTTTTTATATCAAGTCTTTCAGGACTCTTCGCCTTTTTATTGCACAGGTCCACGCCCAACAGCCCAACTCGTTGATCCCCAACTTTAGTGTTTTGAAATACAAACAATCGCTTAAGACAGTGCTAATCATATTTGTGGTTTGTCTCGCAAGCTATATTCCTTGCGTGCTTTCGTTGCTGTCATTTGTCTTATTTGGAGATCGCAAAGAAACTTTCGATTTCATTTACTTGGACTCTATTCGAGTTTAGCTCCACTCATTTACCTTACAAGATTCACAGATGTTCGTGTTGCTCGGAAACAATTAGTTCAGAAATAATACACAGTAAAATGCACGAGTCCAGAAACAGGAACACATCACCTGATGGACTTACATATAAAGGCAGCTCACTGCAGTAAAACATTAAAACTCTACAAAAAATAATTTTCAATACCGTTACCCACACATATCCACCAACCAGGACAAGACAAGCATCCCCTGTACTTTGGAATAGCATTACCCACCCATCCACCAACCAGGACAAGACAAGCATCCCCTAGCAAGTTGATAATAAGTTGAGCCGGAATTTGATGACTTTTAAATAGGGACCGCGGAGCAGTTCTGAAAGTGGGAGGCTAGCTTGAAATTTGGAGGGCCAGCTTAGTAAATCCTTACCCCATGATAGTAGAGCATGTATGTCATTCTCGTAAAAAGTACGAGGCTTCAGCCCCCCTCCCCCGTCTCCGCGGTCCCTGTTAAACATGATAAGACCGTTTTTAATGTAAATCTAATGCATGAATGAAATATCGAATAATTCCGCTCTATTGATTATTTGATTATTACATATAAAAATAGAAGTCAGAAGCATATAGTTTTATTTGTCAATGGCGTTCGTGAGTGTTTACATAGTGCAATTTTGTAATCACTCGTTTGATTTCAGACCAAAATTGCACGACACGAAGTACAATTACCACTTAATCATATCCATATTGAAATCTTTCTTGATAATAATAGAGTTTAGAGCATTTAATTCAGTCTTGAAAATGTACAATCAAAGGACAAACATAAGTTAGACTGGTGGGTTGAAGGCAAAGCTCTGTTGACGGCGAATTCTTTCAGAAATTCCTTTACAATTCCCCTAGAAAACGTGGCACTAAAGAAAGCATAAGACTAAATATTTTATTCCTGTAAATAGTATTTTGAATGTGCTAAATTATTGAAAACAATCGTTTTAGGTTACAAGCGTCTTTCACATCGCCATTGATTCTCATTGATCGGTAATATTTAATTTCACATTTTCCTCGTACTGGAAGCCATTAAGCATAATAAATATCGTTAATTTTACTTACAGTTAACGGTAGAAAGTCTTGTCACTAAGAACTTATCAGGAAAGCAGTGTGGACAATCTTATAAGAATTACTTAAACGTTTAATGCAAAGAAACGCAAAGTAAAAAGGCTCGCGGCGTTGTCTTCTGTGAAATTCTGATTTGAGTTGAATTGAATAGAAAACAGCGAAAATTAAACTGCCTAGTCCATAAGTTCTCTGTAGCTGAACCCAGAAAACCTTTTCATCTTGAAAATTTCCTTCTTGTTTGAGTTTTATACGAGTACCGTTTCCACAGTGAATCATCGGATAAGCGGAGGAAAAGTTTTCATGAACTCGGTGTGAATCTGCATGTTTTTCGTTGTTTTTCACTTGAATATCCTTCAACTGACTGAAATGTTTTTTTTGATATGTTTGGCTAATGAATGACACATCTGTCTTGTGATTGGTTAAAGTCGAATGATGGGTGAAATGGTACAATTTAGGCTGAAATCGCACCATTTTTAACCAATCAGATTGTAGGAAACACCGGTGATTTCAAAATGGATAGGATTAAACACTGAATATGGTAAGAGAATAATTTCCCTCAGGCTGCCAGAAACCAAACCAACATTAAATCTTTTAGGAACATAGTCCTGAATAATCTTATGTCACTATAGACAAGTAGCTTGCATTGAACGTACCCTTAGTGTTTAATACTAGTATATCTATTATTATATTTTTATATATAGCTAATTCAATTAACGTTGTCGCTGAAAAAAAGCCTCGGCTTTGAGAGCGGAATCATGAAATTTTTTTCCACCGTGACATTATTACAATGAGAAACTAACTGTATGCTTGCGAATTCTACAACTTGGACACATATTCCTTAATTTCTTAGATAACCTACAGCGAAGTTTGATAGTAAACAAAAGATAGTTGGAAGACTTTAGACTTTAGGCTTTTACAGCGAATATATTAATTGAAATAGCTATATGCAGTCAATTCCAAGAAGGTTGACCATCTCGAAATATACAAATATACAAATATAACTGTCACATGACCGTCTGTACTGAAGAAATTACATTCCTTTTAGCTACCATGATTAGTATTTATGCTTGGCCCGCCATGATTAAGGTTTACAAAGCATAAATACTAATCATGGTAGCTAAAGGGAATGTAATTTCTTCAATATAGAGGGTCACGTGACAGTTATATTTGTATATTTCGAGATGGTCAACCTTCTTGGGATTGATTGTATACACCTAATAGCGCTTTCCATGGATGACGTCAAAATGTTCGCTCGCTGTGCACTGTGGGATTAAAATGCGGACAACCAAACGAGTCTTTTCAGATTTTTTAAAGATTCCTAAAGTTCAAATGATGTCAACGCTTAAATTTCTCTTGTCCTAATCTTTGCCAGTTCGCTCTTCCATAGAATCATGCAATTGTGGATCTTCCCAGGCTTCGGAAAGGGAATAAATGTACCAATGTAAATGTACCATCAGCCATTTTCTCTGAATATTGTGAATCTGAAATACATTCTCCCCAACAACATTCTTTGCTTGTTACTTCCCCATATCCTTATAAAAGAGGTACTCTAAATCAGATTATAGCTGCTTCTTTTACGAAATTTGTCCGCATTTCAATCCCATAAGGCTGTGCGATAGATCTATTTTTAGTAACCGTGGAAAGTGCTATTCATTTTATACATCTGGGGACTTAGTGGTATTTAAGCGTGTATTATCTTTTGACACACCCTAAATCCATTGTTTCGACTGATGAAATAATCCCATATTGTCTCCACTATTACTAGTGGCTATAGCTATTGTTTTAAATATCATTAGTATGCGTTAAACAGTGGCGATAATATTTAGCATCACTAGTGAGAATAAATAACGAAATATGCAAGGGTTATAAAATAGAAATACGAAATATTTTTTTATTCCATTTTGCGTATGGTCCTACGATAAATCGGTTATAGAATAGACACTCGTGTGATAAAGGTTTATCATTGCTCGTGAAGCTTAAAGGCCACGAGGGCTTCGCCCTCGTGACCTTTAAAGCCTGGTTCACACTAGCGACGAAAGCATAAGGCAAGCAACTTTAACTAACTGTGAGAAAATACAAGCACCGTTAATGAGCAGTACACTACTGAGTCTGCGTGTGTTGCTTGCGCTTGTGCTTGCCTCGCTAGTGTGAAGCAGGCTTACGTTTCACTCGCAATGATAAATCCTTTATCACACTCGCGTCCATTCAATAACTCTTACATAGCTATTTCGTCTTGTGTGATGTCGCAATAGGGCTGCGTGGTTATTCTAAAAATAGCCCGCTTAATAGCATGACTCAAACAAACAAAATTATACTGAAAAGAACACAGAGAAACATACATTTTATTTCGTTGTATTTTATTTTATTTTATTTTATGAAACATTGCTTATTTTCAAAAAAAATTGTCATTAAAAACCAAACAGCAGAAATCAGACTCAAGAAGATGAAAAAAGTTTTTTCTGAGGTTTGTTTCTCTGAGTTGTGACGTCACTGACACGCAGCCCTATTAAGGTAAATATATTGTCATTTGGCAATTCCACTATCCCGTGCATGATAGGATCACAGTTCGAAGGATGATTATCATTTGAGTTTTGCTCTTTGAACATATCAAAGAACTGAGTTATTTCCACTTCCTCTTTTGGTTGTTTTTTGGTGCCTTTTAAGTCGAAAACTTTTTTAAACTGTGCCCATGTTTTTTTAGACTGATTCCATACGTCGTAGTTTTCGCTACTTTGTTCTTGGTGGTTGCTCAACTAACGACTTATAACGTTTGTACTATTTTTCTGTGTAAACGAAAACGAGGCTATTGAATTTTAATTAACCAGAAGTGTAACCGGAAGTAAAACTTGACGATGAAAGGAAGTAAAAATTCCCATCCTTATCGGATTGTAAATTTCATCAACAAGATACCGCCCGCTAATTTTTTCGCGCGCTGAGTTTTTCGCTTGCACGTTCGTTCGTTTCCATTATTCTCTTAACTCGCTATGTCTTGTAGCAGTACACCGATAAGGATATATCTAAAAGAAGTAGGAAATAGTTGTATTAACTGTGGAAGCTCCAACAAAGAAAGAAGAAGATTTGTTAGTGCAGAAGATTTGGACCCAATTTATCACCTTTACGGTGTCAATTTAGGCCATGAAAAGCAACTCCTCTACTTTTGTAAAGATTGCTACCTACTTACGAGACAGTACTTTAACTGCTAAAGCTAAATTGCAAAGATGTCATGTCGATTTATCAACACGCGCAAAGGACTGCCCTCTGCGGAAAAACGAAATGTTCGTAAAAAGGCGTGCGAGAAAAGCTGACTCCCCGTGGGCGATAAAAAAGTCGACAGAGAGCGAACTGGGACCGACTTATGGAATCAGTCGAATGTTTTTTTAGGATCTTTAAAATCTACTTCATTGATTTTTGTGTCATAGTAAACCTTTTTTTTTTCCCGTCTACATAATTTTCTGATTTTTTTTCTCTTTTCTCTTTAACCCTTAGGGGACGGTGTCTTTTTCCAGTTTTTTTTTCGTTACTGATTTCTGGGCCTTATCGAATCCCAAGCTCTAGCCCAACCATGTTTGGGGTTGTCATGGAAACTTCCACTGTTTCAAAACATCGAAGGCTCATACTTGTTGGCGCCATGTCTTTTCATTGTAATGTCCGTTGCTCGAGGGAGCAAGAGCGTCTTCTTTTGGAGGTTTTTCGAAGTTTGGGACTTTTTAGAGCCTTATTTTTGTCCATCTAGAGAGGGCTGGGGGGTATCATGAAGCCCTTTGACGGCTTAAATCAGCATATTCTCGACGAACGGAGAGTAGGCAAGGAATTTCACGGCCAAATTGACGTTTCGTGTGTACCCGGTACAAGAGAGAATTTTTGTCGTGTTTATTCTGTGACCTCTCATATGGATGGACAGTGAGGACCTACTTGGCTAATTTGTGGAATATATGAGGACAGGAGAATGCCTAGCAGCAGATATTTTGCCAGTAGGACTCCATGGCCAATGAAAAAATATTCTAAACCGTTAGAACGGGGGACTTGATGCCGGTGAACAATGGAATTTTCCATGATGCATTGCAGCCACGGATAGTGAAAATTTGTCTAGTGGCGAAATACTTCCATGGAAAACGCTGTTGCTCTCCAGATATAGGTATGGAAAGCAAACCAAAGCATCCAAGGTCGAGAAATAGGTCTGAATTTTGCCGTGAAAGAGTATTTTTGACTTTGAATCAACAATCGAAGGAAAAACTGCCCGTTAAAAATCAAGTATTTTCTGCTTTGGCAAATGACGTCAAAATTAGGCTTTTTTTGCTTTTCAGAAAATGTCTAGAAGCTTTTTGTCTGGAAAGTTCCGCTTTTTTACTTTTCTTTTTCGCTCTCCAAGTTTTTTCTCCTTCCTAGTGAAGACTTTCATCTGGTTTTCAAACTAGCTTTTCACGAATTGAGAAAGTGGTAATTTTTCAAATAAGACGACGTATTTTTCTACGCCTATGGTAGTGGTTAGTTCCCTAAGGGTTAAGTATTTTCGTGAATTTAAGTTGTTGTGGATCACGACAGATAGACTTGTGGTAAATCCAGTCATGAATTACCTTTCCTTTTTCCTTTTTTCCTTCTCCTCAAAAAATCCACTGCTCCCTCAATCCGTTAAAGGATTCTCTTCAACCAAAAAACTTCTGTGATCCTTTTTTTTGTTTGTTTGTTTCTTTTTGAACAGTCATACACCTTAGCAAGATATGGCGGATGGCGCGGTGGACTGGGTCTGGGCAACATGGAAACGAGGCTAGTCAGTCGT
>WUAP02139249.1:0-12506 GCA_015163945.2 Stichodactyla helianthus
TGTAAACGGAAGGCCTAAAAGTACAACTTTTTGAACGGTCAAAAATTCGTCCGGTACCGTGTAATCCCGGCCTAAGAACTTCTCTTCTAACTCAACAAAAGACTTTAAAGGCGACTTCGATGATTTGACTGTAAGATTTCAATACAAACAATTCCCTTAATAAAAAGGCCAGACTCGCAAATTTTTTAAGCTACTTCATCAAAATAAATACAGTTCTTTAAGAAACTAAATACACAAGAAATATCATGACGCTTGCTGTACTCACATTTAAGTAGAAATCAACCCAGCGTGTGACGTAACCATGGCATTTTCTCTTTTCGTTGTCACAGCTTGAAATCTTTGTTACTGTCCTGTTTGTTAACTTTAAACTCGAAGAATTTTTATTCTTGGTTAAATTAGTTTTGAATAAAAACTCAGTGCTATTAGCATTCCTGTAATGTTCTGCGAGGATGAGATTGTTAATCGCTTGAGATGTTTTGGAAAATTCACGACTATGTGTGATTGTTTTAATAAAATCAGTCACAGAAAACGAAAGATGACTTGAGATGTGTATAGAGCTGTTACGTTTTTGAAGTGATGAAGATAATGGTAGTATAAAAGGCGTTCTTTCTGTTGATATTACGCGTTGTAACGAAGGTGAAGTTGTTCGGAGTACAGGCAGAGATGAAATCCTTGATGAGCCATAGTAGTCCTCAGTTATAGTATTTTGGTTTAAAGTTCTCGAATAATCCTTACTTGATATTCTCAGTGGAGTTGGTGAAACTATCACAGAATAATTCACTGCATTACCGTGTGTTACGAACGTCAAAGAAAATAGAATCCAACAATACAACATGTTTTGCCAGATTGTAGATCCATCAGAGTACAAGCATCATTGACCACTCAATATCAATACAACTCAACTTTCTTCTCCTGCAGAGATCAAGTCTGATATCATCAATACTCTTATCCCTGTTGGTACAGATTTGTCGAGATGGATGAATATTTTTTCTAATATCATACAATACAGGAAACGTTATCTGCAATTTGATTAATAGAGAGTTTCACTAGCTGCTTGCGCGACGGATTCCGTAATTATGGGTGGACGCATCACCCGCAACTAACTCTTTAGATATGTAAATTATTGTAACGTAATAATAATAATATTGAAATGCAATACGAATGACACCATTCTGTTGCCTACCAATCGAGGAACACTTTCCTTGCGGTGCGAATCCAGTCATTTTAATACTGTTTTAAGTAATCTTTAATTCCATATAGGCAAAGGCGATCTCCTCTCGGCTCCTTCTGAAAAGGGTTCTCTTCAAAGAGTCGAGATGTTCGGAGGTTCTTAAAAAATTGTCAGTCTTGCAGAGCCCACACCGGCCTCTCTAAGTGCTCTTATCTACTTGTTGTCCATTCAATATACTGACTACAATAATCCATATTCGTGTTTATCAGTTAAAACCTTTTAACGTTGGCTCTATTATTGGGCATGTTTTGAGATCCTCTTAGAGTTGGTTGATGTTGTTACACATCTCTCGGTTTACTGATTGATGTTTTGAATCGAAATAAGCACATGCCTCTATACGAGTCAAGCATGTTTACTTAAGAAAGAGAAACCACTAGTCGACAACAGAGATGAAGAATGTATGATGACTGTCAAATAACTGATGCATGTACTAAAAAAAAAAAACAAGAAATAGTTCCCTTTGATCAAACCATGAAATGGGAGAGTGACAAGAGAGCAGAAAAAAATATGAACAAAAGGAAAAAATGTTGACTTTGTAAGGTTGAAACTATGTTTTCGTTTTAACAAATATTTGAAGTGTATTCTGTCAAAACATGCCATAATAATTACATTAAACAATTAAAAACGTTTTAACAAGGGTTTTAGGGTTTAACAAAAAGTCCAGATACATGCTGTGTACCGGTTATAATAAAAAGAGAAATATCGCAAAATTGATTTGCATTACTTTAGGATTAAAAGTGCGCTATCTATTACAACACATTTTGCGTCACATCTCAACTGAACAGTTTGAAAGTACAAAGTGTTCTCGAAAAAACTTCAAATGCAAATTCTAGGGCTGGTAAGATAAAATGCACTTACTAAAACTGCTACAGAACGAAGATCTAAAGTATCCGAGGCCAGCCTCTTAAATGATTATTCTATGTTTGATATGTATTAAAAAAAAAGTGAGTGAATCTCGTCAATAAATGAAGAAAGGTCGGGAAAAAGGTAAACGTCCGAAACTCGATGAATGTGACTGATGGTTACTACGGAGAAGAATTTTGTCTTAGGTTATATTATGATACACTTAGTACCAATATTCTACGGTAAAAACTGCTTTTACTTGAGAACTCTTAAGCTCTAAAGATTACATATAGAATGGAGTCAGCCAGGCAGTTTGATGGAATTGCTTTATTTAAAAGCATTTTATAACAGTAACAATATAGCACTTGCAAGACCAAAACACGTCCAACACCTCGTACTCCTACGATACCCGCTTTACTTTCTCTTCTAAAAACCCGCTATAAACAACCCAAAACTCTACAACATACAATAAAACCTTGACGTGAATCAAAAAGTGAAGCCCTAAAATGGTAAATCCTGGAATCAGGATGGTTTTTGTTAGTAAGACAAATAAAAAGAACTAGAGAATAGATCTAATGTATAGAACAGGTGGACTAAGGAAGAATTGCTTGTGGAACCGAGGCAAGATACGAATATGATCAATAATTCACCACAGTAGAGACTTGAACAATACAAATTAAAACAAGCCTGATGGATTGAGGAATTTCTTAAGAATTCAGTGAATTATTCGAGAACTCCGTGGCGGTGAAACAAAAGAGCGGTCGGTGTTCTGGGATGCAAGCAAATAGAAACCCTTGGATTATAAAATCGTTAGGATATTATCAAAGTTCTTCAAGATGTTCATATAGCTGACGGTCGAACATGTGATTGCCATGTTTATTCACATACGATCGATCTTTGGTTTCTTGATTTGCGGAGCGCTTATTCTCTACTGTAGCATTAGCTACACAAGAGAAAGATCCTTGAGAGATTGCTTGGATCAAACACGGTAAGTTCAGTTCATAACGTACCAATATCCAATTACAATTTGTCCGTGTAGTGTTGCTATCTCTAGGGCACAAAATATTCAATCATACTAGCACGACATCGTCATGACGTTAACCGGCATTTTTGATACAAATGTTACTGCAAAATTCTAAAGACTTTAGAAACAGTTATATCACAGTTGCTTTGTCATATCAGTCGGTATGAACGGTTATACGTCAGCTAGAGTATTGTTAGACTGATTTATTGACTGAGCACTATCAGATCATTATAGCCTATAACCCATCGATCCTTTTGCGCAACTACAATAGATTTTGAGTATTTTGTTTCTACTTAGGTTTTTAGATTATCTAGCTGTACGGCTCATTGATATTAGGTGTCGCTACTAAATTTGAACTGCGCACGTTAAACAAAATGAAAACATTACTTGAAGGGTTATGATTATTGACATAAATGATTATGAATACTACTCAGTTCAAGCCATCAGTCAAGACAGATGAGAAATCAATAATGATTAATTCTGATAATATATCTGGTCAGTAAATATCTACGTGCTGGTGCTGGCGTGACCAACACGTCACGTGATGGTGGTGATGATAATGTATAAGGACTTGTTTCGAGACAGTTTTGCGCAGGTCAGCGTGCATTATCTAAGTGCTACAGACTTGATGCAATATTATACATGCTTACTCGTAGTGACAGCGATTTCTAGCAATTCGGAATGAAATTTGAAAAAAGACGATCATAGCATCAGATACGACTATATAGATTATTATCATCATTAATAATATTTAAAATTATTTTTTGCAGATTTTCGCGAGACACAGTATCACCATGGCAACCAATCCAAACAATAAAGCAAGACCCTCCCCACGAACAGAAAAGAACTCGACCTGCAGTAGTATTAGCTAGAACTAACGCCTTAACGATTCAAAAACGCACCGATAAACAAAGAACGAAGGAAACAAAGAAAAAATGTCCGAGAGTAGAGCATGTGTTGTTTTTGAAAACTCACAAGACAGGAGGAAGTACGATCACCAATATTCTGAACAGATACGGTGACAAATGGAACTTAACGTTCGTTCTCCCAAAACAGAAGCATCTTTTTACCTTCCTGTGGCCGACTAGATTCCGCCTGTCATACACCGCACCGTTGTACAAAATGGAGGCTAATATCCTTTGTAACCATGCAAGGTACAACAAGAAGCCCATGCATTGGTTGTTTCCAAAGAACAAAGCCAAATACATCACGATTCTACGGGACCCCATTAAGCAATACGAATCCGTCTTCAACTTTATGCATTTCGCGAATCCACTGGGATTCAACGAGGAGAAAGATCCGTTAGGGACCTTTCTTAAGTACCCGCCTTCATTCAGAGATACCCATCCACAGATGAAGAAAACACTTGCTCTGCATCTGCTGAGAAACCCAATGATGTTCGACTTGGGACTCGATTTCAGGTACTTCCAGAACCACTCTGCCATCGAGAGGTACATCCATCACCTGGAAAAGGAGTTTGATATAGTCATGATTATGGAACACTTTGACGAATCTTTGATCCTCCTAAAGCAGCTGATGTGTTGGTCTTTTGAAGATATTTTGTATTTCAAGTTAAATGAACGACAGGATCATCACAAGAGGGATGGCGGACTTGACGAGATTGTGAAACACGACATCAAGAGCTGGAATAAAGCAGATTCCTTACTTTACCAACATTTTAACGAAACCCTTTGGAGAAAAATCAAAGCACAGAGAAAATCCTTTTATAGAGAACTCAAGATATTTCGACGTCTGAATACAAGAATATCCAACAAATGCTTAGAGAAGGGAAGCTTCTTGGATGAAGCGTATACAGGCGTGTACGTCAAGGGCTATTCCTTGAGAACTGATATACCACAATCATTGAAAAACAAATGTGAAAATATGAAAAGGAATGAAATATCTTATGTTAAATATTTTAGGCAAAAAATGAGCGAAAGGCTAATGGCTATTGAAGAACCAGATGAATATTTAGACGATCCTTTGAATGACTGGGACCTGGCGTCAGACTTTGAACATGTACCGCAAACATCTGGTTATGGGTCAGCGGATTACTTAGGATCGGGAGAGAATGGGGAGAGATGATGAGAATATATTTCTACCCTAGGTAGTGTTTTTATTCTTAATATAGCTTGTAATGTTTTTGATGTTTAATCAGTAAAGAGAAATTCACAATATATAGCGGGTCGTAATTCGATATTGAAGTAAGACGTTTATATTAAAAGAGATGTCGGGTGGTTCGTATCCTGAGTTTTCATCTTTATTTGATAAGTAAGAACTCGTACTATTTACAAAACAAGGCTGACCAGCAAAGTTGGAATAAAAAACCAGTAATGAGGCATGCCACTTTTGATGGTCACGTGAGCAGAAAGATATTGGTCACCGTAGTAGACCATGTGACAAATTTTGTTAACCATTACTCAAAGTTATAATATCATCAATGCTGTACGCTCTATACTGTCACGTGACTACATTGTATACTCTGGGTGGTCACGTGACTAGCATATCACACATTATGGGCACGTGTCAAAAGTGCTGTGTTGCTATAGCACGTGATGTACACGTGATTTACATGGCAGTAATACATGCCTGATCATTTTGGCTCTGAGAAGGCCTCTAAGGAACCTGCGTAAGCACAACATGATTACGATCTATTACACAGATTCATATTCTTTTTGCCATTCTTTGTACTTATCCCTTAACTGACGAGCTGAGGGCTTGGTGTGAGCCAGCGCTGCCTCCAAGTCAGTAGTTGTTACTGGTTCGATCTCTAGTTTTGGTAATGGTGTCGCACGACCATCCAAATTTTCTGCCGGAAGAAGCGCAATCACAAACAAGAACTTTTAGCAGCAGTTTTATACACTGTCTGACTTCCTACTTAGTTTCAGGGTCGGTACAGGCATTTTTCAAGGGGGTATGATCGTAAAAGTAAGGTGAAATAAATACGTAGATTGGAAAGAGTTAAATGATAAACAGTTGCTCTTTAGGGGGATATGTCTCCCCTTCCACGCTTCAAAGGACTACACACTAGTGCTTACCAGAATTATGTCCCTCCAAGATGTCAAATATCTTGCGTACTTTTCTCATCGCTGCTTCTTTACAAAGCAGTTTGATATCTGATCCCGAGTAACCATTAGTTTTCTGAAAGGAGCAAACAAGATAATCAAAGAAACCGATGATAACAACGATGATAATGAAGAGCAACGATAATGATGGTCATGATGCTGATGGTGATGATGCTACTGATGATAATGATGGTGATGGTGGTAATGCTGCTGATGCTGATGCTGATGCTGGTGATGATGATGGTGATGCTGATGCTGATGGTGTTCATGATGCTGATGGTGTTCATGATGCTGATGGTGATGATGCTACTGATGATAATGATGGTGATGGTGGTAATGCTGCTGATGCTGGTGATGATGATGGTGATGCTGATGCTGATGGTGTTCATGATGCTGGTGATGATGCTGCTGCTGCTGATGGTGATGATGATTGCTGATGCTGATGATGCTGATGCTGCTGATGGTATTGTTGGTGGTGCTGATGCTGATGCTGCTGCTGATGATGATTGCTGATGCTGATAATGCTGATGCTGATGATGCTGATGCTGATGCTGATGCTGATGATGGTAATGGTGATGATGCTGATGCTGATGATGGTGATCATAATAATGATGGCGATAGTGGTGATGTTATTGTTGTTGATGGTGGTGGTGATAGTGATGGTGATGCTGCTGTTGCTGATGGTGATGGTGATGACAGTGTTGATGCTGCTGCTAGTGATGGTGACAGTATTGAGTAGCTGTCACCTTGACTGACCTGAGCTAAAGTCTCGTAATCAATCTCTGTTCTGATATCTACACCATTGTCATCAGTAGCAGCAATGACAGGTGGTAGATATTGCTGTATCATGGCTTTCCTTGCTTCAGCAATAGGTAAATCTACCAGAATCCTCTTTTCTAATCTCCGTAACATTGCATGGTCTAGTTCCCTGAAAAAATAAAACGATGAATGTCTAAGAAATAAATAACCCAAAGCTATGTACATTTGAATGCACTTCCAATCATGCAAAACTTACCAAGGTAAATTAGATGCTGCTAATAAAAACACCAAGTCATCTGATCGAGCAAGACCATCCATTTGAACAAGTAACTCTGTCTTCATACGACGGCTACCTTCATGCTCTGATCTGGAAGGAAGTATCACATGACATCAATAGCTGGCATGGATGACATCATATAGTAAAACCAATTTTCAGCCTCACCCTCCCCCGCCTGATCCTCTTTGTCCCATTAGTGACTCAAGCTCATCCAGAAATATTGTTGAAGGTGCATGAAATCGTGCCAACTCAAACAAAACCTGAAATATAAACCACAGTCAATACATTCAAACATAAAGAACATTGTGTGGTATGCTAACAGTACGCATGGTATATGATTAGTGAATCTATGCCCCTTGCAAATGTTAAATGTTAGAACCATAGAAAAAGGGGAAAAGGGAAAAATAGAAGGATGGATGTGAAAAAGGTAGAAATGAAAAATGAAAGAACTAGAGATGTGTTGTGTTATTTTCTGGACTAACCAAACCAGTTGAACTCAGCCTGTTATTCACTTACTCTAACAAGTTTTTCTGAATCACCTCTCCATTTACTAACAATTGAAGAAGCTGAGATGTTGAAGAATGTTGTGTTGCATTCTGTAGCTACGGCTTTAGCAAGGAGAGTCTTCCCAGTACCTGGAAAAGTTGGATACAGAACATTGATGAATTACACTTTTATCATGATCCAATTAAGCTACACCAAGAATGTTCTCTAAAAACATATCTTAATGCTACATCAAAATCAATGGAGTAAATGTATCATTAGTGTACCTGGAGGACCATAAAGTAAAAGTCCTTTCCATGGTGACAATATACCACTAAATAGCTGTGGGTACTAGAACAGAAAACAGTTGGGAAATCAGTCAACCACCTAAGGAATACATGAAATTTTTTGAGAAAAACAAAAGGTGCTCCTTTGAAGACCATACTAGAGAAATTTTATACCTTAATAGGATAAACAACAGCCTCTTTAACCAATCTCTTAGCAGCATCAAGTCCGATGATATCATCCCATCGCACATTAGGATCATGAAGATAGATATCCTAGATAAAAAATCAAATATACCTAAATTCCAGGTATTTATGGCAAAAACACTTCCATAAACTTCCAGGTACTGTAGCATGCAGATTGTGTGTGTACTGTGTTTAGTACCAGCACATACCCTACTTATGACAGAGGCAAGGTCTCTCCATTCCCCTGTAAGTCCTGCAAATCCTCCAAGTGGTTTCAACAGGCGATCCTAATGAAAAAAATAAAAATAAAAAATAGAAAACACTATTGATCACATCCTTAGATTGTAACACAAGGAAATACATTACCCCTTCTATAGCAAAGGTATGGATAGTTTAAGGACCATAAAATGATTTATAAAATACATACTGAAGGATCATTATCAACTGTCATGTAATCTCCTTTAATAGCATTGTTGAGCATGGCTCTCACATCCACTATCACTTGCTGTCAAGAAAAGGGGAATACATATTAAATATACAAATAAGTAGCCAAATAAATCAAAGGGGATGGGTTGCCTGTGCTACCACAGGAATCCCACACCAGTCAAACTCACTTTGCCATGTTGGTTGCTAGGTAATGTATTTTTGCCTTGTGCTGTTATGGATGTTCCTGATAAATTCAAACTGGTTGAAGAATTCTGAGGAGTAATTTCAGGAGGAGAACTTACAGCTGATGAAGAACTCTAAAATTTTGAACATAAAATCAAAAATTAATGAAAGTTGTTTGAAAAAATGAGTATAATTTTCTTTGCAGGCAAAATAAACAATTAAGTATAGAAGAATGGCATATGCTTGGATTACTGGTAAAGATTTAACTAAAAGAAAGATAAATTATTTTAGATGTCAAACTTTTGTCTGTTAAATTTACACTGGATGTCACACCTTGCTTTGTTAACTTGTATAGAGCTAAAGAGTCAATCAATTTCTCATCAGCATTTCACATAATATACATCCTATAATGTCACCTGTTTTGTAAGTTTAGGTTTTCTTTTTCCATCACTGCTTGGTCGTTTTGAAGTTGACCCCCCTGATTGTGGTGTACTTTCGCCATTGGTGTTGTTTATGCTTGGCAAGGAAACTGAACTGTTTCTTGAACTATTGGTAAAAAAAGAATTAAATAATCATAGCCGGGTATCCCCAATAGTGTGCCTGTGACCCCTTTCTCATTGGTATTCTATGTCTTATGGGGAGAGCTGACCCCACTCCCCCTTTTTGTCAAGCATATTTTTTCTTTCAGAGTCATCTCACTACCAATATTTGTGCATAAAAATTAATTGTGACCCACCCCTTCTTTGCATCAGCACCTAGCCCCCAACTTATAAATAATGACTGATCCCCAATGTCTTAGTTATAACCTGAATAAGTAAGAATACCTTTTTGTTAAGTTCTTAAACTTTGGAGGCAAGCCTTTATTTGAGTCAGCTAGAAGAAGAATATATCTTATTAGTAATTTAACTTGGAATTTCTGAGGACAATAAGGTCCATTGTGTAAATCTAGATCCAGTGGAATATTTTTAAGATTGATCACCTGGCATTAAGGAAAAGAGCATCTGAAATGTACCAGAAAATTTGGAATGGATAGTGGGATGGGACGACAATACCTCTAAATGGGGTATGTAAGGAATTTTCTAAACTAGGTAATACAATACATATTCTTACCACAGCTGACAGATTTCTTTATAATTTTTGGCTGTTTGTTGAACTTTACAAAATAATAGGATTCATATTCCTGCTTGAATGAAACATTAAAGATGGTCAAACTACTTTTTAGGAACTCTTCTCATTAATTAAAATAAATAACTTGGTACTTTAAATTGTTACCTGTAGTATATTTGGCAGGTCAACATTGTCACAAACTTCATATTTGGTGATACCTGCTCCACCTTCTTTTTCTAGTACTCTAGCTGCATCTAAATATCTGGTGAAAAAGAAACAGCTTGTAGGTACGTGCAGAATCGAAACTGGGACAAAATAATGAAAAAGTCCTTGTATTGCTTCCTATTCTTGGTTTGCAATCATTCCCAAGAGAGCAAAATAACAAAAGGCATCTCCGCCATGTTGGAAGATATAACAAAGGAATTCATTAAAAATCTTTTGTCAAATTCTTCCAACATGGCGGCTATGACGTCAATTGCAAACCAAGAATAGATATAATAACTTACCCTTCCTCTCTAAAGTAGTGAAGAATAAGAACAAGTAATGTCCTTTTTCTCTGTTCAAGCCGAACTTCTTCCTATTTTTAATATCATTTTAACATAATTAAAGTTAAGTTATAAGTTGTTATTAACGAGGAGTCCATATTTCACATTTTTAATTCCATATAACGTGGAACTTTTTCTCACCGCTTGTCTGGCTTCATTAGCAGTCTTCAGCTGCACATAACTGAGCTCTTGGCTCATTGAAAGCCGGATTAATGGACGTTTTTTCACGGAAAATGCGAAGAGGGAGACAGCTTCTTGTTGTCAAGGAGTAGACGCCATTTTGAATCACTGGCTCACTTATGATCAGCAGTCTCACACCATAAATACACATGTATGCGTGCCTTGCGACTTGCGACGATAATATTTTCTAGAATTTTGACGTATCTTATCGCGCCTTCACAGGAAAAAAAAAAAATCTTAAACCAGGGACGGCGGAGCAATTCTGAAAGTGGGGGGGCCAGCTTAGTAAATCCCTTACCGCTTGATAGTAGAGCAGGTATGTCATTCTCTTAAAAAGTGGAGGGCTAAAGCCCCCCCAGCCCCTCCGTCTCCGCCGTCCATGTAAACAAGCCTATGTTGCTTCAAAGCAATGATATTTCGACCTGTATGGCTGTTGCTCATGAGGACAGAACATATGCGAGAATTCGTAGTACCTTGCGGAAAAAGTACAAAGTTGTCTGTTTGTAGCCTGCTCGTTGAACAAACAGTTTGTTTGGATGCAACGCAGGCTATCTGTGAGCGGTCTACCTTTGAACATGCAGTGGCAACGTTTGTAGTATACACCAAACTTCAAAATTCCTCCCGCATCCGGTTACCGTATTTACTCGTTTTAGCGCCGCGGCCCTTATTAAATTTTTTGGGTTTCAGTTGTGGCGTTTATTCGAGAGCGGCGCTTATTTAAAAAAATCATTTTTACCGTCCACATAATTGATTCTGTGTCAGCCAGTGATTTAATACAAATTTATGCAAATCAATGCAAACATACAAATGTATGTATGGATATAAAGCGGCGCTTATTCGAGGGCGTCGCTTATTAATAATTTTGGTCTAAGGTGCGGCGCTTAATTGAGGGCGGCGTTTATTCGGGGGCGGCACTAAAACGAGTAAATACGTTATTCGTCAAATATGATTCAATGTGAGGAAATATAGCGACAGCTAATTGACTGGCACAGCAAATATTATGGGCTGGGCAAACCGAATACAGTAACATTTCGGCCTGAGGGCCAAAATAACTCATTGATGGAAAAAAGAGTCTTATCACCATGTTTCCTGTTCAAAAACCATTCATGGAAAATCAGAACTACGGTAAACCAAGCTTTCTTTTTTATAAGGAATACACTGCTGGGAAAAATTAATTGAAAAAAATTAAATCTTTTTAATTAATAAAATAAATTTAAAATTCCCATCAGTGTTTCTCACACCAACCGGTGGGAATTGAATCAAAAAAACCATACAGGTTACTTTATAAGAATGGAAAAAATGTGAAACCCATTTCGAGTTTTTGAAATCCATGTATGTTTTTTAACATTTTTCCTGTGTGTTTGTGCCGAGAGCTTTTCATACTCATATAATCTCCTGTATGTGCACTTTGAATACTTAGGTGGAACTGAAGAGATTGCATGGCATTAGAGCTCAGAACTACTCACTTATTTCAGCCTGTCTACGTCATTTCTTCTTATTAATGCTTTTTTTTTCCAGAAGACTACACATTATTTCTTAGTTTTAAAATCTTCAAATTAAACCAAGGAAAGTACATCAAGATAACGAAAAAACCTTCAAGAATTCATCTTTATTCTTTGATTTTATTTCCATTTTTATATTATTCACTTTGATTCCAATTATCCATTTCTCATTCTGTTATCCATTCTCATACTGTTACGACTTTAATCTCATTTGTGTTTATTTATACAGCAAATCCCTAAGGTGTATCTTCTACAGAGTACGTCGTCCCCTGGACAGTAATACCTGAACAACCAATACGTTCCCCACGTATTCTTAGAATGACACCAGCACCCCACACCTTTCTTGGCTACCGACATGGCCGCTGGTCCTGTAAAAGAAGCTTATTTCGTGACAAGTTCTGCATCTAGATC
>WUAP02139260.1:0-12506 GCA_015163945.2 Stichodactyla helianthus
ACACCTGATGAAGGCTAGTATGGCTAGCCGAAATATTGTAGCTATAAAACTTAATTATAGCATAAAAAACAACCTAAGTCTACGTTGTATTGGCTATTCTTTTTAATTATTCTATCATGAAGGAACGCCTGTCACACTTTGCCGTCATGGCGAAGGTTGCTCTCTTCAACGCGAGACGTCTCTTATTTCTCGTACTTCTAGCTTCTATAATTATCCTGTATTTACGTTTTTCAAAGAAGACACAAAAGACGAAACAATGGGCTCCGGTGACAGAAACCCCACGATCTATCTCTTTATTTACGCTAAATATTTGGTTTGGCGATTACAAAATGAACGAAAGAATGGCGGCCATTGGACAAACGATAGAGGAAAAAAAACCTGACATTGTAACTTTTCAAGAAGTTACAAACCAGAATTTAAATTTATTGCAAAGGCAAGGGTGGTTTAAATTTTATCATATGGTACCTGACAAGATCCCTGAAAATCATGGATATTTTGTCATCATTCTCAGCAAATTTCCCGTTATAAAATGGAGCAGTTTGCCATTCAAAAATTCTAGAATGGAAAGAAATCTTCTTATTGCCGAACTGAGCGCAAATATCATCGAAGAAACAATTGCGTATCAAGAAAAAGGTTCAGAGCATCACAAAACTGTAAAATCTATATATTTTACTATCGCAACGTCTCATCTTGAAAGTATGGCGTTTGCTACTCAAGAGAGAGAAGCCCAGCTACAAAGTTCCTTACAAATACTGTCCGAATACGAAGACGTTTGTTTAATGGGCGACCTAAATCTTGAGCTAAAAGTTGACGGGGAAGTTCAACTTCCTATGACGTGGTTTGACGTCTGGTTTTCAATTCCAGGCAATTCACATTCAAATGGCTATACTTGGGACCCAAGTATCAATACTAACGCTCAAGTCAGTGAGCCAAATACTACCAAAGATCGTTTTGATAGAGTATTTTGCAAGCTTCTTAATTTTTCAGTCGATGGTATGAGTATTGTTGGGACTGAACCATATAATGGTGTTTTTCTCAGTGATCATTTTGGACTGTTTACGAATTTGTCTTTTGGCGTTGGAAAGGTAGGGAGCTCTGTGTTAAACAAAAAGGTGAAGTTCATGCGTCCGAAAGGATGGGAAAAATTTCTGAATCAGTAAAAGAATATAACAAGGAAGACTAAAGACTCCTATCAACTTTGTACTTATGCTCTAGTCAAAGTATCCCCTTCCTCCCCTACCCAGGACAAGGTGGAGATTAGTGTGGTGTTTGACAAATGAATTGGTGCCAATGTTGGTAAATGCTCTACATAGTGATGTAAAAATAAACATCAAATCCCCTATCCCCTCATCATTCCAAGATTCAAATGCAGTACATTTAAGTATGCTGGCCCTTAACAATGGAATGCACTTCCCAAGAATTTAAAGTACATAACCAATCTCAAACAGTTCAAAAAAAAACTTAAAACATATCTCTTTAGAATGGCTTATGAATAACTTATTGTTACTAGTATGCTTTTACATATGTATAAATATTTTTCAGATATTTAATCACAGTCAATTTCGATTATCATTACTGTAAAGCACCATAGAGTAATAGGTGCTAATGGTATATAAATTTGTCGATTTATTTATTTATCCCCTGAGGCCACATCATAAAAAAATTCCAGTAACCACGTTCAGACTACCCTCCAAGATAAGCCTCCTAAACTCCTGGTGAGAGAAGAAAAGGGAGGAGTTTGGGAGACTCTAGTATGTTAATTTAGACATGATTGTTTGTATGACCAAAAGATGACAAGTTCAGGTTTTTTATGTCCGGTGTATCTTCACTTTGAACAACCTTGCAAAATAGGCATATCCATTGTCCTGTATGCGACATGGTCTGAATTGGAAGATATTAAGAGGAAGGTGGATTAGAATTTACTGAATTGACTTGGGGTAGATAGCATTTGCAATCATTTGAATGAAAAATTAATAGTGTGAAGAAAAAATAAATAAATAGAGAAAAAAAAAACAAATGAAAGAAAATAAACACCTAGTAATGAGCAAAATGAGCTTTATTCAAAAAATGAAGGTGAAAACAAATAAATATAAGAACAAGCAAAATAACAATAAACAAATGGACAAAACACACCACAAAAAATGAATAAAAGAAAAAGTAGACAAACAAGGAAATAATTAAATGCACAAAGCAATGGCAAGTAACTACAAGCAAACTCACTAATCAGACGGACTAAAAATGAACAGACGAACAAACAGACAGACGTATAAACAAACAAGACATAAACAAATAATTAAATAAGCAAAAAGGTAAAAAACTAGGGAAGGAGGTACTTGAAATCAGATATTGGCTCCTATGCACAAACGCACCATCGATCAAGTACTTTTTTTTACTGTCCCTAATGACTGGCTTATGATTCTAAACATATTTTCCCTTATTGTGCGATAATGGAATTATTTGCACCTGTCGGTTGGTCAGCCTGTGGTTAGGAAGTAATAGCAACCGGAAGTGAGCACAGAGCACCGGAAGTCCAACTATGTAAATTTGGAAATGACTCACAATGACTTATGGGTAAAAGTGGAAAACAAAATGGCGTCCTTCACAGAAAGTGTTGTGTTCTGCATATTATCGATATTTTTACTCTTAGAAAAAGGTAAATCTGTCCTTTATTTATACAATTATGCACAAGAACTGTTAATCAATGTTAATGCACTTTGTATTTGCGTTGAAAGGGTTTTAAAGTGGTTATCGAAGTTGACTCTTTGATTATGTTTTTTTCTGTGAATTCGCTAATTTTTCGCATATTTTGTGACAGTTTGACTTCAGAAACTGTTAAAATAAGAAGAGCTGGAAAATTATAAGTGCTTGTTAAAGTCTTTTTTCCTCCTTGCGGGTTTAGTTTTCCCTTCTTTTACCTTGGCATGTGAATTTTTTTAATGTACGAACGTCATTTGACGTTAGTGATACGTCAAGACGATGATGGTGTTTTTTCAGACCGGAAACATCGAAAATAAAAATTTATTTAGTGGCTGTACGAACCAGTAGCTTTATTTATTCAAAAAAATTGAATTCATGATTCAATGAATGCCCTTTTTGGGAAGAGAGGAGATGAAAGTAAACATGAGTGAACTATGAAAAATATTTATTTATTTACCACATAAATCTACTTTCAATCTTGATTATTTTAGAGTGAAATTGAGACAGTTTATACATCTTATTCATTTTAGTAGTTGAAGAAATGCTGTTTCATTTTTGTTTCAAATTTCATTTTCATTTTGATTTCATTATTAATGGTTATTGTGATAATATTAATAATGGTTCACCATTGTCCATCCCTTTGAATACATTCAAAAAGAAGATTTAAGATATATACCAATATATACATTTATTACACATTTAGGATGGATATCCATGTGATAAAGCCGTGAATAAAATCCATATCAGTGAAGTGGTATTCACAGTAAACTGTCTAATGAAATTTTTAATCTTAAAATATTTTTCTGTGTTATTATTGTATTGGCCCTAAATGTGTAATAAGAAAATTGTGACATGTTAAGAGCTTGATACCATTTTTATTCACGCCATTTCCATATCATATTGCTCACTCACTTGCGGACTTGCTCCTTCACAATATGATAGAAAACTTGTGAATAAAAATGATATCAAGCTCTTAACATGTCACAATTTGCTTATTACACATTTAGGGCCAATACAATAATAATAATAATCTCTACATATAAAACGAGGATACAATGTAGCATGGCATTCTAGAGCACAGCACTATATCCATAAAATAAAATCATTTTGTTCCTGCTGATAGTTTTTACTTAGTGGCAATTGTTCACTATCACTCAGCTGGAACAATACACAGGGAATATCAAATACACAAGAGACTTTCTGTTCATTATCACTTTACTTTTCAGCCAGGCTTTATTCAAGATCTGTTCATCAGCGATGCCATATAAACTCTCTATTATACTAGTAACTATATACTCTCTCCTGTGTATTGTTCTGGTTGAGCGATGTGACTAAATAGAGACTATTAGTTTTTATTTAATGGATTTAGTGTTTGCAGCATAAGGTGTAGAACGCAAACACTAAAAGCATGAAACATTACTAAATAGTACAAAACAGCACTAATTAAATAATAGAGAACAAAGGATTTTGTAGTACTTAGTACTATTTAGTTACTAAGTTGTTTCATGGTTTTAGTATCAGCGCTCTTATGTCAAAGGATAGCATGATCATATTTTGTTGGCTATGATGGAGGTCAAAACTACAGAATCTCATTTAGACCAAATATTTTGTTGGTGCAATGCAACATGGCTGCTGTTGGCATTGCCAGCCACACATCAGGTTGCAATCAGGTAGATATGTAAGGTCCATTTATATGGATGATTTTTTTCTGAGATAAGCACCGTGATTCTAGCTGCACATGTAAACTACCAGTGATTGTAAGGAGATTTTCAAAATTCATGTCAGTGATGGATTGCCATTTTTTTAACATGCTCAAATTTCATGCAATTTTGTGACAGTTTGCACTCAAATTGAAACTCACATTTACACGCACGATTTTTGATTGCAGGTGAATAGCAGCTAGAATCGCAGAAAAAATTGCCTGTGTAAACGGGCCTTAATATTTATACAATCATCAATTCCATTTTATTACATCCATTTTGTTTGTTTTTATAGGTTTCTCTGACAAAGTTGCTGGTAAAATATATACAGAATTAAGATATGTAGCTCCATGTGTTAGATTAACTAATGCAACTCATGAAATAGGCTGTTCATGTGAGTAGAAACTGCAAGAATAATGTGTACAATACAGACATTAATGCATGGATAGTTATGTAATATTAATATATAATTATTGATGAAATACCTACTATTTATCCTCTTCAAAGAATTGATGCCTTCACATGTGAAAGTAACAAACAACAATTCTACTTGCATGTAATAGCAGGTCCAGGGATTGAACCTGTGACCAAGGCAGTGAGAGGCAGCTTGTTAGTGGCACACACCACCAATGATTCCTAAAAACCATAAATGAAAAATATCTGTGATGATGATGACAGTAATAATCAGTGATGATCACACCATGATTTTTGTATTTTTTTCACTGACGCTCTGAATCACAGATATCTTCCCAATAATTCACAGTTACTATAATAATTTTATTATATTTCAAGGATTTATTGATATAGTACCTCAACAAACGTTGTCACAACCAAAAGAATCAAGTGACAATTAAGCAAACGTCTGTGGTCAGGATATTAGCTGAGTTTTTGGATGCATATTTGATCTTGGGAAGAATTATTTAGCAGCCTGCCATTGTAAAAAGACTAAAATGGCAGTAAATAGATTGATTAAAACTGATAAGAACTTCCTTGCAGACTTGGCTTGTTGCTTTTAGCTGTGATAACATTTTTGATATAGGTTATATTTGGATGTGTTATATTGTTGTTCTTTTAGCATCGATGGGTGGACATGTTGGCATTGTACACTTGATTCAGTCACAGCAAGATATTGATTGGTTAATACAACATGGTGATCATTCACCTTATATTCCTTTATTTACTTCTACGATGTTTAATGAGTAAGTAATATACATTGCCTACTTTAAGTCAATTCTTAGCAATTAGCCATTCTAGAAGTTGGTTGGTGGTCACTCATTTAGTAGGGTATGTCATTTGATTAGTCCATTGGTCAGTCATTGCCTGTCGGTCGGTCGGTCAGTCACACACTTAGTCAGTCATTGAGTTGGGTCAGTCAGTCACTCCGTCAGTCAGTCGGTCGGTTGGTCACTCAGTCAATTGGTCAGTAAGTTAGTCAGTCAGTCAATCAGTTGATCCGTAAATCAGTTGGTCAGTCAAGCAGTGAGTTGGGTCAGTGAGTCAGCCAGTTTGTCAATCAGTCAGTCAGTGAGTTGGGTCAGCCAGTTTGTCAATTGGCTGGTGGGTGAGTCTTGTCAGTCAGTCAGTCAGTGTTTAGTTAGTATATTAGTCAGTCAGTTCAATCTATACCGTCAATCAAAAGGTCACTGAGAGAGCTTCAAATTATTATGATGAGAAAATAATACAACTATTTCATCTGACATGCATTGTTTTTCTTCTCTCTCTCTCTCTTTTCCATAGTACAACAATGAAAGTATTGGTAGACAAACAGTTAATCAATGGTGCCATGGTTATTTTTGCTGGTAAAGATGGACAAGCACCAACTGAGGGTAAGGATTATTTGAATATAAGAATACCTCACAAGTAAGGCAGTACTCAGAATGACTTTGTTCTAAAGGGATTTCAATTGTTTTATGTGTAGCACAATTCTTATAATGATAGACTTTTCTCAGACAGCAGCCATACTTATTCCCATGAGAATAAAACCCTTTGTTTATGTGGTAACTAAACTCATTCCAAAGTGCTTGAATGTGGAAGTAAAATCCTATTGTTTATTAAGTCAACATGGCCACCACGTGAGAATACCTGCTAGCAGAGGTCTTTTTCTACCTGCTCAGCCATACAGAGAGGGGAGAAAAATGGCCTCTGCTTGCAGGGTATGTGAGAAAGGTCTGTAGAGCAGATTTTTTAGGAATGGAAAACCATACCATAGCAAATTTGTAGCTGCACTGTAGCTGTACCATGCTTAACTGTGGTAATTAAACCAGTACTACTTGATGTGATTGGATGATTCACCAAAAACAATCCACTTCGCAAGCCATTTCAGTGTTACTGCATACTGTACCGTGTATGTGCTGTAAACTGTACATTTCCCACTCATACAATAACCATTCTTATGGGAAACCATTTTAGTATTACTGCATTATTATAATTGTACCATTGCTATAAGTTAGTAAGGTGTGGTCTATCTTCTCATATTTTACATAGTCGTGATTTTTTTGGATCATTGATAATTTTATTAAATTTTCTAACAGGTTTTTCTCCAGACCAGGATTGCCCGAATGACAGATATGGTAAGTATTTATATCCTTTAAGGTCTTGTTATCATAAATGGCCAGAGGAAATCTTCTGTCATACCAGAGTTGTGTTATCCCTTTATCATAGGAATGTATAGTGGAGATTCCAATTATGGATCGTGCAAAAAAGTCAAGTGGAATAAAAAGGTGTGATGAATTTGCTGATTTGCATGTAGAATTTTTATTATCAAATTTAATGGCATTTTTAGTACACTATTTCACATTATAAAATCGCATGCAGTAGAAGATCCAGGGTGATTCCAAGGCTCCATTGAACGCCCACTTTGTGAAGCCAATCATGTTATATTAAGCTCAATAAAATGAATTGATTTATATTTTGTCCAGCACATATTTTTTAAGTTTTGGAATCCTCCTTTTCAAAATTCCTCTACTGGCATTTCAGGTTTTTTTAAGGCTATTAGTATACCAATAGTGGAATATGAATTTTAATTTTATTCAAAAATTGTAATTTTTTAATATGTCTTATGAATAATTATATTATATTATATCATATTATATTATATTATATCATATTATATTGTAGGGAAACGGCATGTCCTTTATTTCTTATGGTATCCCAGTTTTTGCTTTATACAATGAAAATGAAGTCAATGATCTTATAAAGGTTGGTTTGCCTGATGTAGTCGGCATAAAAGGTCATCTGCTTACTACATTGTTTATACTGTATGGTTCCTTTAATGTTGCTGCAAAATTAATTCAGTTGTTGGACCCATGTTTTAGTCTGAGCTGTAAAAAAGGTTTTAGCTTAATCCAGGAAAGCACAGTCTTGCAACTAGAGTTTATATATCATTTTATAACAGCCACTGACTGGTTAATTCACATGCACACGTGCATCCGTTTCATGATGCACTGCATGCTGACATGATCAAGAAGCATGCACACCTGTGTTTTGAGAATTTCGTTACTATTTTTCATTTTTTTTTTGTGCTAGTTTTGGCTCTGGCTATGTTATATAACAAATGGTTCATGCTTATATCATGCATCCATCATGAAATAACATGAAATCGATGCACGTGGGAAGTTGCTTAAGCACTCAAGAAGCTAGAGTCTCACTCTGCTACACCTCGTGTGACTCTTACACTTTTTTCATGCATAAGCAACCTCCCACAGGCATTGATTTCATATTAGACACACTAAGTGTGAACTGTTTCTTTAATATAACTGTATGAGGTCTTCCCCTTAAGCCAGATAAATCTGAAAACAGCACTTTCACCCAGAAAATGCATAAAATGTTTTTTATCCACATTACAGTATCCAGGATTTTTTTTGTGTGTGTCCACGCTGAACTAGTTAGCAGGCAATTTTCAAATCATTGTCATCATCATCAGCAGTAACAGCACCATCAAGACCATCACCAAGACGATCATCATCATCATCATCATAGCTATCACTGCCATCACCACCACCATCATCCTCATCACCATCACCATCACCATCATCAGCATCACCATCACCAGCATCAGCATCAGCATCATCAGCATCAGCATCATCAGCATCAGCATCACCATCATTATCATCATCACCATCACCGTCATCACCATCACCATCATCATCATCATTATTATCATCATCATCACCATCATCATCATCAATGCCATCAACATCGTCATCATCATTATTATCATCATCATCACCATCACCATCATCATCACCATCATCAGCATCACCATCATCAGCATCACCATCATCAGCATCAGCATCATCAGCATCAGCATCATCACCATCATCACCATCACCATCATCATCACCATCACCATCACCATCATCATCATCATCATCATCATCATCATCATCATCATCATCAATGCCATCAACATCATCATCACCATCATCGCACCTTTATTATTGGTTCATGACTTGTATATATAACATATTCATTTGTTACTTGATATTTGTTCTTTAGTGCTTTAATGAGAATAACAAACCACTGAATGGCAGTAAACCAGACTTCCCCTTGTGTGGAGTAGAGTTGAAGGATTTCATGTTTGCGGCAAAGGATACACCAACATGTATGAGAAAATCCCAGATAACAAACCCCACGCAAAGTAAGATATTGACCACTAGTGCCAGTAATGTGATAGTGTTGGAAAGATCCAACCAAAGTAATAATTAATAATTCTATAAAAAGAGATGAATAGACATGGACCATGAAATACATACTAAATTATTATATAGATATCGATGAAATGCCAGGATTTCTCCTGTTTCTAAAACTCCATACACGGTGAAGATATCATTTTTATCCTTCACATGTGAAGATATCACCGTTGCCATGACTACCCTAAGTATCAACCAATCACAAATGGCCTTAAAATTCTTCCCTGATCCTGGATATTTCATCGATATTTATAAAATAAACAGAACATTACATGGTCCCTTTGAGATACAAATTTTATCTTCTCATGTTGAATCTCTCTCACTCATTTGCTGTGCTCACTCGTGAGAGATATCATCAACACTCAAAGATAAAATTCATATCTCTGTGCGCCCATGTATTATCATCTGTATATAATACAAAATGTTATTTTATGCAAAACAAAAGCACAAGATAAGTGGCATAGTATGAATCAGTATATGGTTTGGTAATTTCATGTGCTCTCATTGGCCAATGTATGGTCCATAACTTACGATACAGACCACCAACCTTGTTTCTGGGTTTGCCTTGCCATATAATACACATCTTATCAACCTTGCTTGCTTGGTCAGTACATAAGTTATGGAACCTCATTTTTTCCACTTTTATGTCCTGCATGCTAAGTGGTTGGGTCATGAGGCAGTGGAACAAACGTGGTCCATTACTTATGGTACAGACCTTGTGTTTCAATGTTACATTTCTCACGATCTCTCTTAAGTACAGTTCTCTAATCAAGTTTCTTAATTATTATAATTATTCCCAGGAGATCAACCGTCACATGGCTATAACCATTATATAATTTTGATTTTTTGATATCTATAATTTCATCAATTTTTTAGATCAGTTTTGTGATCCACTTGGAGACTACAATGTTTGGGGGACCCTCTACCCAATAACAGAGAAACCCAAGAAAGGAGACATTGTAGTAGCAGCAGCTAAGGTAACAACTGTTGATTGAACCTTGTATTAGAATGTTGACCTATCAAAGGATCACCAAGCAGAACCTGGGTTGTGTATCCTGTTATTTATCCCACACCATAGAAAATACAGCCAATCAGAATGCAGGAAAGCCGTTGTAAATTCGTCGGTATTTCACTCTTACTTCCCATCATGCATTTGTATTTTCTGTGGTGTGAGATATAGTTATACAATGCTTTCTCATGGCACACCATGGAATATCCCACTTGTCGGTTGTATTTTCTTTGTATAGGCTCATGTGTACACAGAAAATACAAGTGACGCATGGGATATTCCATGGTATGCCACTCTAAAGCATTGTATAACTAGTATATAATTATACACTGTATGTATTTATAATTATACATATCTGGATCTCTCCTTAGATGTTACAGGCTTCTTTACATGTAGATAATTTTGTTTGCCATGCCTATAATAAACCATTTATTGACCAAGCTTGTTATTGGTCATGACTGTTCTCTTTTCATGTGTATGGACCTCACCATACTGCAGGCTTGAACTTGATAATACCCTGATCCCCCCCTCCCCCCCACAATCCTGATGTCACACTTGGCCAATAACCCCAGTCTATGTATTGGCAGACGATATGTGTAACCTGTAATTATGCCATTGATTTTTTTCCCCTATTGTTACATCATTAAAAAAACAATTTTATCAAACCCTGAAACAATGTCTGGGCTGATTTAAGTCAAAGCATAAGTAATTCTCCGATTGACCCCTAGCCATCATGCGGTGTAATTTGTGGTACATTGTGTTACGGTTACGAAAATGTGTGGACGTTGTCTGACTGCCGTACGAATGTACTAACTTTTGAACAAATTTTCAGCGTGTTTTGATTAAAGTTTTTCTCCTTAAAAACAGCAAAAGCATTTTGAATTAGGGTTAAACAACAAGGTTTTGGTTATATTTAGAGAGAGAAATTTATAATTCAATTTGATAATTTGTTCAAAAGTTAGTACACTTGTACGGCAGTCAGGCAACAATGTCCAAACTTTTTTACAATTTATACCACATGACAGCTAGGGTCCAATCGGTCAATTAACTCACAGATCGAATCAGAATTTAGTGTGATGGGTTTTGCTGAGGGAGGAAAACCAGATAAGCTGGAGAAAACCTCTTGAATCAAGAAAGGGATTCAAAAAGAACTCTTATAACTCATGCATATGAAATGACGAGTCCAGAAATCGAACCCCAGACCACGGAGGTGAAAGACAAGTGTGTTACCAGTGTGCCATCCTTGATTCCCTTCACGTTGTATCACTTTTCACGGTCCTTAGAGTAATCTGTCTAGTTAAATAACAGCCACGCCCCAATTCTATTGTTTTATGTGTTTTGAAATGCAGTGCAAAACCTACATTCTTAAAGCCGGGGGTGGCTTTGATAATCAGCAGGGAAGAGCGGGGCTGACTAGTAGGTTTTGAATTTCCAATTCAAAACCTGTCCTGGGTCTTGAATTTCCAATTCAAAACCTGTCCCGGGCCAGCTCTTGAATTTGAAATTCAAGACCTGCTAGTCCTTGCCCTGCTCGCCCACAAGCCGTCCCCAGCTTGAAGAGTCAGGGGTTACCAAAGTCCGTGTCCTATCAAGACTGTGCAATGGACTTGGTTATAAACTCTAAACTATGCTCTTGCTAGAACACCTAGCATCTCTTGAGCTTTTAATACGTGTGGGATATGACTTTACTCAATTGCGCATGTACGTGACGTTACATCTGAAGACAAAGCGACGTAATTTTTCACAGCTTCGAAGCATTCCTTGTAGTTCATTACCAAGCTATTTAAGAGCTTCCAAGTGTTCATATCATGAGCATCGAATACTCACGCTCCCACAAATCAAGAGGTGATGATTTCAAAATGTCTCCCATAAAAACAATGGAATTGGGACGTGACTGGTATTTAAACAACTTAAAAACCGCGTGCTTGGTCCCATAAAATTCAAGACCTCGCACTTGGTTTTTAACCTATATTTATTCACATTCTTGTAATCTCTACTTATATTTTCTCATCTATTCATTCATTCATTTCCTCATTCATCCAGCTGGATTCCAGTTCATTCTTCCATGACATGGTCCATGGTGCTGATAATGATGCATCTGGTGTCTTCGCTCTTCTAGCTGCTGCTTATGCCCTTGGTGAAATTAAAAGAAATGTATGTATTACTAAAGACCGGTTCAGACATCAAACTGTCACTGTCAAATCTAATTATTATTATTAAGGTAATTCCGAAGAAATAAAACCACACATGGAATTTTCATGAAACTTCGCACAGTAGTACTTTTTGAGTTGTTTATCCACAAAATGAAATAAAAAATAGGGGTCACCGTGTTTGTTTTTGCGCTGGATCATTTTAAAGTACACCATCTTTTGTGTCTTGAGGGCTAAACATTCGAAAATCGAAATCGCG
>WUAP02139271.1:0-12506 GCA_015163945.2 Stichodactyla helianthus
TTTGTATTGTTGAAGTTGTGCATTCTTTACTTTATCGTTGGTATTTGTGAATATTTTAACACTGAAATGAGGCTAACTTGAACAAAATCAATAGGCCCTTTGCAGGTAATAATCACATGACTGTGCTGGAGAGCAAAACAAATCCTATTTCATTTATTCATAAAAAATTTTATTAGATCTCTAATGCCGTCACTAAAACCTTTTGAAAAATGCAGGTACACCCTTAAAACACGTTTTTGATATCAAGATATTAAGCATTTTATAGTTTGTTTGCTCTCCAGTAGAGCCTTCCCCAAGGGACCGTGAGCTAACATTCGCTACTGAAGTGATATATCATCATGTGACTGTTAGCTGCAAAAAGCCTATTCAGTCCTATAACTGGATCAAAATTACTTCAGTCCTTAGACTTCAGCCCCAGTTTCCCCCTGATGATTTCAATATCCTTCCCGGCTTTAGATTTGACTGGAACGGGTTTTCAGTGACACTATGTGACCCGATTACAGCCCTGTGATTGGCTGGTTACCTTGTGCATAATTAATGAGTATTAGAGATCCAACATTGACCTTTTTCATCATGGCGGCAGCTCATTAGTGTACGTTTTAAATTTTAATGTTTCATAAAAATGGGATCTTCCATTCGAGAGAAGATGTTTATCCAAGGAAAATTTGAAAGGTTGAGGAAAAAAGTAAAAATCCTTAAAGACTTACAAGCATTTTAAGTTGTGAGAAAACATGAAAACGAGGCCAACAAGGCCTGATCTCTAAAATCCAAAGTTATCTAATTTTGTTCCAAATAATATCTTTTTACAATTTTGAGGCTGTATATGTCGTTCAGTACAAACATGAAGCACCGCTTGGTCTGGCGTGACAAAGAACAACGAATTATTGATCTTGAAATTTTTTATTATGACGTTGATAAAGATTAACCATTATAACGGCAGCAGTAAACATCACACCCCATCGCCATCATCTTCGTCATCGTTATCACCAACAATAAGAGCAGCAGCAGCAGCAGTAGGAATAACAACAACGACAACAACTTATTGCATCCACTGAAGTAGTTTATAAGCTACGTTACAGTTACATCACCATCATCATGATCATGATCAAGGTCATTATCATTATCAACGCGTTATTACAACGGCAAATGATTTTATTGACTCCATAAAATAAAATTTAATAATACAATACCTTATACACAGAATAATAAATTAAAGTATATGACAAATAGCAGAATATAAATAAAGATTTTAAAAAATAAGAAAAACTGTATGCATTAAATAATATGAATTCCTATCAGTGAAAAATAAACCGAATTATATTCAATATACTTTACAATATTTGAAATTTTTAACTGGTTTGATACTATCTGAGCTTATTCTTTTTGTGCACGTATGTGTTTTCTTTTCTTTTTTTTTTTTTTTTTTTTTTTTTTTTTTTTTTTTTTTTTTTTTTTTTTGCTTTATTTCAGACAACATGCATAAAAATTTATTTGGTGAATTGAAGATCACAAATTGTGAAAATCAATCATCAAGGCGAAACATAAAAACATCAGCTTTTTTTTTTTTTTTTTCCATTTATTATTATATTTTTAATTACATCCTATCATTGGTCTCCGGCATGGCAAACCACCAAAGTTGTTCATAGATGAATGTTAAAAATGCAGTTAAGGCGACTGGCTTCTATTGGATTTTATATTTAACCTTTGTTAAAATAGCATCATTTTTAACGGACATTTAATGCTGATTTCAAATATGAACAGAAAAATAGGGTGTCCCGAACTACTTTTTGAGATAATCATGCTTGAATGGACGGGTGTTTATGAGTTTTGGAAGCGAAAATCTCGTTAGCCGAAGTGAGTAGAAAAAAAAAAAAAAAAAAAAACTCAAAAGATAATAGATGTACGAAGACAATATTTAGACAGATGATAACTGGTTGATAATTCTACAACATGACACGAAATAACTTTAAGATAAGGAAATGAAAATACCTGGATTTTGGTATGACATAGATTTTTAGGAGCTTTTTCAAATAAGCACATAAAAAGTATATGGTCCTGTGCAAAATTTGAGGTTTTTACCTTCAAAACACGTATGGTTCTTCAATTTTTTATAATAAAATTCCGAAGGGTTACCATGGTAATTCGGTGAAAATTATGCGCTCGCATGCTTGTGGGCTCAGAAACTCGATTCAATAGTAGCCAGCCACCTTAATGCGCCAATCAACATGTGCCAACTTCGCTATCAATAGACCAAACCACCTTGGGCGTAATGTTTACCCATTTCAGATCACGTATCATTCCCTTGACAATACAATTCTTTGTTTCTTGGTAACGCTTGAGAAGATACATTAATATGGATAAGCCTCAAACAAAGAAGGGTATTCTCAAGGGAATGACACGTGGTCTGAAATGGGTAAGTTAATCCTCCAGTGTTGCGAGCTGTGCTTTGGTCGGTGGTTGCTGTGGAGTCTGTGTGGTTTGATCGAGAAATTCTCTTGCTCTTTTCTCCATTGCTTCCCACACATCATCTCCAGCCTTGAAATCAGGCTTCGCCAACCTCAGTCGAATACTAAGATTACGTAAAGGCGTGCGAGGCGGCGATCTTGCATTTGTTGTGGCTGGATTATCAAACTCGTGCTCATACTTTTCTAAGGTCTTTTCTAACTCCTCTTTGCCAGCATCTCCTGATAATGCATTCGCCAAAGACTTATGCAGTTGGCGGCATTCTTTACTTGATGGACCAAATCTTGACGCGTACTTCATAAAAGTGGCGTCCAGCTTACAAACTTGATTTGAATTCGACTCCGCAAAATGCTCAGCTAGTTCCTGAAGAAGTTTTACTTTTCTTTGTTTCTCGTAGCTGTCCGGATCCCCGAACACTGACGGAAGAAAGCTCTGCGCACGTTGTCTAACATGGACGCTAAGATGTGAAAAAGACTGACTACCTCGGTTAAGGCGACTTCCTACTAGCTCTAGAGTCTTAGGGCCATAATCAAACGGGGACGCATTCCATCGTGGCATAAGATTGGTATCCCAAGTGACGAGGAATTTAACCCCAGCTAGGGTTCCACCTCCGCACTCAAGTGCGTGCGGTCGTGGCCCTTGGACGGGGAAGACAATACAGTCTGCAAGGTAGCTGTATTCGGGATGTTTTCGCTGGACTCGTAGCACACGAATGTCACCCGGGTGATAACAAGGATGCCGTATCACGATGACCTTATCTACCGTGGCTAACTCCAACCTTTCTTCCTCGGGCATCGTAGGGTTAAAGTAACATTCGCCGTACTTCAGTTTCTCGTATGGGTCACAAACACCGAACACTATACGGGATTTGGGTACGAAAACTCGTAGCCGGGTCTTTAGACCGTGGTGTGAGTTCGGAAGATTTCTTCCACCTTCGAGTTGGTCGCAATGCTTCATGTTCTGGATTTCAGTATGCTTGAGTCTTTCTAGATCATTCTGTATTCCTTGAAGACCTGAAGTTTGTAGTTGACGCAACATTTCTCTCTTTCCGATTGCTCTAAGAAAATACGCCGCCCGCGATCTGTTTGTACAGAGGTTATCCAACATCATATAGTAGTCTTCCTGGAGCTGTTTGAGATAGTCAGGTGACACACCTCGATCAGCCAATAGCATCACACTTTGTAAGTTCAGGTAACCAATAGTGTAAGGCCTTGAGTAGTCTAACACTGCAAAGGTATCCAAGTCATTTCGAAGCCTCGCGTCTGCAATATCGAACTTTCTCATGGACTCCCTGAATTCAACTTTTGCTACATTTAAATCCGTACGAATAACAAGAACTCCGTAAAACCCTTGAAATAAGGTCAAAACAACACAAGGAGGCAGATGAAGACCTTCAATCATCTGGATTTCTGCAGCGAATAAATGGGACATGTAGCCGCACCCACGCGTGAAGTTGTACTTCCTCCTCTGTACATCTTTAATCACCACGTACTCGTTCTGTCTCAGAGACAGAGTTTGCCTAAACCCAGTGAGAAGCAAACCAATACATCCTGCTCGCTTTGAAACACTTTTGATCCGTGCAAAGTCAATAAATCGAGCCAGAAAGCCGTAAATAGCCAGATCTGAATCGCTCACAAGATAACAGGTCTTTCCTCTTAAGCGGTACTTAGACTGACCAAGGAACCGATACGTAGACCCGTCTAGGCATAAACCCCGTCTGAGCACTTCTGATATGTAGCTGGTTTCTCCCATAGCACTCGGCCGAAAACAAACAACCATTATCTTATCAAGAACTAGATTATTAGTAGTCCGCTTCATGTACTGAAGTAATAGGTTTTCTTGAATAGGCTGGTATGAAAATGACTGGAACTCTTGTCCTCTCATGATCACGTGTTTGACAAGACCACGCTCTACGTGTTCTGGGGGAGGGTGGACCACAAGACGGTCAGGGACAAAATATGGATAGGCCATTGTTTGAGCCTACTTGATTGGAAATGGATGGTCTAAAACATGTCTCACATGGTCAGTTTTCACCTTTGGTGATAGCTTGTTCTCTTTCTATTTTATACTAATTGAAGATTTCCCAATAACAGCTGCAAAGAAGTAACCTAAATAGATAAATCACACATAAAGTTAGTAACACCAGCACATTAACTATAATGATTATTTTTTAGCTTGAGAACTGAGAAAACAAGTATCACATTGAAATCTTTTGCTCCCATTCAATTCTTTAACTTAATTTATATACAGCGTATCATAAAGATTTGACAAAGCCAAAGGCAATAGGTCATTATATGTCATTAAGGAATTAAAATGACTCTCCATCTAAGATCTTCACTCACAGGAGCTGGCATAATTGACTGCCAGGTCTTCCTTATTCAGTGAAGATACAAACATAAGAGATCCACATTGTATTTGGCATTGTAAATATATTCTTCTCATTGACCCATCACCTATTGCCCAACAATATCATGTCTCAGATGCTGATTTTTGCCCTTTAGATTTGGCGACAGTGTTAATTAACATGTCTTATTGTCTTGGACAGAGTATAAATCTACAGAGTACACAACTTTTTTTAGCATATTCAAGCAATGGTTTTCAAATTTAAGTTGTTTTTGTTATTAAATTATAGTGTTATGTCATCATTGGTTTGTGTAATTAATGCTATTGATATACTGATTTCATTTTTAAAATTATTCCAATATGAAATCTCTTGAATATGGATTCAAATATATTCTTCTCATTGAAAAGGCCAGTTTTTCAGATCCAAGTTGAATATTATGCATATTAAACCAAATTGAGTGCCCACCATTTTAGGGGTCCATCCCTGAGAAAGTTTAAACTAAAAAATGCTCTAGAGACTTGCTGTTTGCCACGTCAGTATTAACTGTTTTAATATCTTGAGAGATTTCTTTTTCTTGTTTTCTTGGGAGGACATAAGCTACACATTTTGCTTTGACAGTAAAGTATGCAAATTAAGCATTTCTTTGTTCATAATTTAAACAAAAATAAAATTGACTGCTATTCACGTCATATTCCTTTGAGCCACGTTTGTTTCCCAGTAACTTGACTAAACTCTTAATAGCTAGCTCATGTTATCTGCTATTTTGTATATGATGTTTTTCTTTTTCTGGTTAAGGTTCGAGTTAGAACTTGTCTGAAACCTCCAAGCTGTAAAAAATATTGACATGTAATGCGAATTATACTTTGGACCATAACCATGGCTGCGTAATAAAAATAAAGCTTAAACAGGAGCTTAAACTCCAGCAAGAACGATAATTAATCGTGTGGTCTGTACGTAATCTTAGATGAAAGGATTGTAAAGCTTATAACAGAAAAAGCCGTAACAAAGAAAAAAATGTTACGACCTTAGGTTATAACTATATATAACCTCTCGATCGAAATATTTAACTTCGTTATAAATAAAGTTGAGTTACTTACAAGCTTATGAAAATCGAGTCATAGCACAATATCTGTGTATTTCTAAGACTAGCTTTCTTTTATCCAAACTCACCTTAGGAAGTCATCTTTGGATCACATCATTGCCAGTTTGCTGTAAACACCGCTTCTATTTATGAAGCGAACAATATAAACGATTCGATATAAACTTTAGTTCTCAGTCTCCTCGAGCCAATAGGTACACTTCGGCCGGAAAAGACTGGCACTATAATAAGCGCAACGTATTTAAGATTTCATCTAAAATATGGCCTTATATAATGACCTCATTTTTCCAGTTATGGAGATCTACTCCAGTCAAAATTATATATAGTTTTTGAAATGAGAAGTTTGAGAGAGAAATTGAATAAATTTAGTACGCAAAATTGAATGTTTATATTTTTATGAAAGGCGCCCTAAAATTAACTTGGAAGACGTTTATAAAGTGAAAATTTATGTTTAGAAAAGAGGAGAGTCGAATATAAGGGGTAAAAGAGTTCAGAAAATTTTCAGCAGTGCCCTTCTTTCATCCCCTCCCTAAACAGATTATTCACCAGTTTCCATACATCAGTTCACTGGTCAAACACAAAGCATTCGGCCGAGGCTCCAAGGGGATATTTGCATAATCCTTTGAAACTAAGGCCACTGGACCTTGACGGCTCGCTCGAGGGCTTTGTCTTTGGTCAGTGAACCGATGTATGGAAACTGGTGAATAGACCACTTTCGAGTTCTCGAAAAAAATGCATGAAGACGAGGCTTCGTGCGAAATCACGCTTGGTTACTCGAAATGACTGACATTTGTCTTTTTCTTTTGCTGAAAAGTATATTTTCTTTATTAATAAACCGCGGAGAAGTCATAGAGAAAAGATTGACAACACTAGAACAAGTCAGTCGTTATTTCACGCCTTCAAGCGTATTTTGCTCAAAGCCTCGCCTTCTTGCATCTTTTTCTAGACTGTTATCGGCCTCGTAATCCAAAACATGTCATTTAAAAGGTTCGAGTTAGAGTAACCACCTGTTACCAAAAGTGTTAATGTTACTAGTACCAGTTTATATTTTGTCACTCTTGAATGTTTTTTGAACATCAATCTTCCTGACACATTACCCTTAAAGAAGGTAGGTTTCTCTTCTGGGGGAGGTGTGGTCATGTTCAGCAATTAATTAATATATTCTGGCTCTCCCCATGTCTCCAGCAGATGACGAGAGAAACCTTCCCCCGAAAATCTGTTAATCCTCTCTTGACGTAAAAACAAAAAAGCAAAAAACCAGGTTTATCGCTGCAGAAATGACGAAAGAATCTTTACTGACGACCTGCCCGGCACCCCACAGAACACCGTACATTTCATAAAAATGTATTAGAAATTACGTCTGACCACCTGTGATCTTTGAAAAGCTCCAACATGTGGTCATAGTTTAATGTACGCCCACGTATAAAATATATATTAATTTTGTTTGCGATATCTCAGCCGTTTTTGTGGCGTTACGTGACGATACAAAAACGGCTGCGAGGGAGATTATAGTAACTGCTTCGCAAGCAAGATTGTTAGGCCCTGTTACACTGTGTTTTAGGTAAAGATGATGATGATGATGATACAGAAAATACGAGAAATATCTAATTTCTCCGCGTTCCTTACTGTCAGAGAAAGCTAGGAACGTCGTATCTGTACATTATATTATCCCCACCATATAAATTTATCTGGTGATCCATTTGTTTGTAGTACATGAAGTACCATGCTAATGAAGCCTCGCGATCAAGTCTGAATAAGTGGCCTATTTCGGGAGAGGAATTTATACAATTTTTTGAGAGAGGGAAACTTTTTACAAAAATATTACTTCCATGAAAACCACCGGTCCCCCCTGCGACGTAATAAACGAACAGTCCTTTAGTGATGTGCTTAGAATATGTAATTTTCAGTGTGTTGTGGATTATTCCGTAACGCCATTAACTTTTCTGGCCTTTGTTCGTTAATAGGAGGGTTAAAAAGATTTCCTACTATTTTTGTGAAAACTGGATGGATTCCCTCCCAACTCCTTGATTATATTGCAAATAAATTTTATTTGAAGTCCGAGACAAATTTCGGTGCCTGAGCGAGCTTGTACCGAGTGGGTGTACGCTGGGTGAGCCTGTGAACAGGCTCGCTGGGGCAATAAAATCGGTTGGTGGAGCAATGATCCGTAGTTCGAAGTTACTTAAGCAGAACAGTCTTAAATCATATTATAGTGTTCGATCTGATAGAGTAGAGTGCAGGAATTTCGCGGTAATGAGCTAAAATCAAAGGATTTTAAGAGGATTTTAGGAATATAATCTCGTAATACGAGGGACTTAGAAATTCATTATGGCAATGTGTATGGATGATGTTCTCGAGAATGCTCTCGCAGAACAAAACGACGAAGTAGTGGTTCTGGAATCAATCTATGGAGAGAACTTTCATTTGATTGAACGTGACGATGTAGAGCAAAAGATTCGCCAAATCGAATTCAACTTGCGTCTAACTGTTCGTCATCTTTACGAGAAAATTCTTGTTGAGGCTGTTATTCCTGTAGATGCACCCGAACCACGTCCATCGAGCACAGATTCAGATGAGAGTGGCGAAAATGGTGAAAGCCTAGCGAATAATTTTGAGAATGTTAATGATGTTGGTGAAGATGTCGTTGCTGAATTTGAAGGACGTGCCTCTGGAAGCACTTTCAAAGAGCCAAGCGGCCAGCGACAGAAGAAACCAGGGCTTTCCAGGCTACTCTCCACAAAACATTGGCACATCCAATCTGAAGTAAGTGAACTCACACCGATTAATCTTTTCTGCAGATTCCCACCCCTCTATCCCACTGAGTCCCCCCCAGATTTCACCATTTACTGTGATTGGCTAAGTGACTCTCAAATTAAAGTGCTGTCCAATGTACTTAGAGAGCTCTGGGAAAACAATGATAATGCACCTGTAGTATTCACCTGGGCAGAGTGGTTGCAAAATTCCTCTTGGGATCTTCTTTGTTTGTCGTCACATCTTGTTCTGAAAGAGGGTTTCAAAGAAAATCTATCCAGTCAGGAAACCAACCCCTTCAACTGCAGCATCAATGATAGCATGTTAGAGTTGGCACTATTGAACATCTTTGAATACGACATGGAGATCAAAAGACAAGAATTTTTCAAATCCCAGCACACTTGTGAGGTATGCTTTGAAGACAAAGAAGGGAGAGAGTTCTGCTTTTTGGATGGCTGTCATCATTTTTGTTGCCTTGAGTGTCTGAAGCTGCACTGTGAAAGCCATATTAACTCTGGCACAGTTACTAGATTGATGTGCCCAACTCATGATTGTAATGAAACAATCCCACCTCAAGTCTTACAGGACATTCTTGATGAGGAAAAATATAAAAGATGGGAGCACCTCCTTCTTAGCAGGACTCTAGATATGATGCGGGACATTTACTATTGTCCAAGGTGCAACAATGTAGTTGTTGCTGATGAGGATGAATCATCAAGACTTGCCCAGTGTGCAACATGTTTTTATTCATTCTGTACTGAATGCCAGGGCCCATGGCATGCAGGACAATCCTGTGAAGGAGAAGAAGAGGTTCAAGAAGTAGAAACAAATAAGAAAAAAAGGAAAACTCATAAGGGTGGTGAAGATAAAGAAGAAAGTGATGAAGAGGAGGAAGAAGAGCCTTCAAAAGCACAACGGAAACTTAGGAGGAGTCAATTTATGAGCAGCAGGAATTTCATTTTGGCAATGAAATCTAAAGGGATGTTCATAAACTGCCCTAACTGTAAAATGGTCATTGAAAAAAATGAGGGTTGCAACTTCATGACATGTTCTCAGTGTCATGGACATTTCTGTTGGGTTTGTGGTAAGCATTTAATTACTCATTTTTATAGTTATGCACATATCACTGCTAGGCTAGGGGGGGAGGCTGGGGATTTCATTTTTTTTTAAAATGAAATCTTCCATCCAATTCCCTTATGAGGCTAAGATGTTATTCATATGTGGTGATAATTTGTCTAAATTTGTGTTTTTTGGTCAAAATCTCAGCCCATGGGATTATTTCACATCAAGTTAAATCATGCCTCACATAGGCCTGGCTTCCTTCCCTCCAGCTTAAAGTTGCTAGGTACATTATTTTTGTCTATATATTTTTATTCATTGACAATTAAGAGTTTCCATCCATCCTATCCAATCTTTAGCTTTACAGTATTCATCTATAAACTCATCCTTCTACTTTAATATGCATCCATTCATAATAATTCATCTATATTTTCCCCAGCAAGTGCTATAACAAGCTACAGTCATTTCGATTCATCTCCTAAATGCAGAATCATCATAACGCCAGCAGAATTGGTACCTGTAAAGCCTCCCAGTGAAGGAGAACTACTCATTGCAGCATTCAAGAAAAAAAATCCTGGAAAAAGAGTGAGACTAAAGAAGTGCCCAACATGTGCACAGGAGAATATCAAAGAATTAAACAACAACCACCTGAAATGCTGGTCATGTAAAATGCACTATTGTTACCAATGTGGGAAGAAAATTGAAGGTGGATTCAAGCATTTCAAGTCTCCTAATTTATGTACTCAACACTCTGATGATTGAAAGGACAGGTAATAAGCAACTAATGATTATACTGCCACATTTAGGAATAGAGCTGTTAAGTGTGACGTAATTCGAACAAAAAACGACTTCCAGGTCCAAAATAAAAAGCAGTTCTTTGAAGATTTTTCTTGCTTTGTTCTTTATAGTAGGAATTGGTGTACATAGGTCTGTTTATTACAGGTGGAGGAGGAATTGTGGGTAAATATTTTGGTTTTATTTTAGTGCATTTTCTGAAAAATTGGACCCACAAATACGTCACAACTTAACAGATTGTTTTGTAGTTTCATAACACAGGGAGCCCACACTTTAGATAAAAATGAAAATATAATGCATTAGCAATGCTGACAAAAGCCACACACTCTTCCTTGCAAAGGAATGAACACAACAAGGACCAGTATACATGTCAGAGAACCATTTTTGTTCTTCTGAATACATGCATCAAGAGTTCCATGCTACTGCCTAAAAGTATGCTCAAAGGGTGAAAAAGTGAGACCATGGGTTGTAAAATATTGCTAATATTTGATTTGCATTATCTTAACAAGCGGGATTTTCATTGAATACACACATACATAGTTCTCATGCCATCATGCTAAATCCAAATCAAATATACCACAATAATAGCATATTTTATGACCTTTTGGTCTCACAGTCTCACTTTTTATCACATGAGAACACGTGGCTTGAAACTCTTGATGCATATATGGAAAGACATCATTCTTAATCTTTTACATTTTATTTTTCTGGCCAATTTTTCTTTGAAAAACAGAAAGGTAATTATTATCTCACAAAATTTTAGATTCAGTTTGAAAGCCTCAGGAGATTTCAAGATCACCAATTTAGCATTAAAGAAATGCAACAGCAAGTTTAGTTGTTTAATATATTGTGATGTTGTACATTATAAAAATCAAAACAATCTTAAATGTACAAAGTGACTCAATCAGTGCAAAACTTTTTTTTGACTCTTTATTTGACTTGACTTTTTTTATACATGTCAAAAGCCTGGGAAATGTGAGCCTGGAGATGGAATTAAAAAAAACCATTTTTAGAAATTGGGGTTTCCTTTGAAATTTATCTAGAATTAAACCTACCATAAGTTGATGCTAGATCCAAAAGGTATGTTTAAAAAGTCTTCATATAAAAGGAAAGGTCAACATATTAAATGACTGACTCTGCAACCAAAAAACTAGGTATCTAGCCCAAGCTTAAATGTTGTGAATATCTTTAAAATTAAAGAAATAATGGAAATAAAAAAAGTATTTAAGAAAATTCTTATTGCAAGGAAGAGTTTAGTGAATAGTGACTGAGAACACTCCAGAGAGTATGTAAATGTTATACAAATATTTTACACCATTTTTGTTTTTATTTCTTAATATTTTTTAAGACACACAAAATCCAAGCTTGGGCCCCCTGTGATATTAAGAAAGTGAATCTTCATTGGATGGATGGTTGTAATGTTTTCCCATTACAACCTCTTGGGAATATGATTCTTTGTTTGAGATTCATCCATATTAATGTATCTTCTCAAGCGCTATTGAAAAACAAAGAAACAATACCCAAGAAAATTACACGTGACCTGTAAGGGGCCGTTCATTTTTTATCGGGGAGGGGGAGGGGGGGCTGGTGCCTCCCCTGTAAGAAAAGTTACAATTGTAATTGTAATTGTAGTTTTTCTTACAGGGGAGGCTAAAATTGCTCAAAACGCCAAAGAAGTAACACAACGGTAAGTTATAATAAGACAACTCATTTGCAAGAAAAATTCTGAACTTTTATTTATTTATCTTTATCTTATTTATTTTTATTTATTTATTATTTTTGGCAACGTCCAAGTACATTACTTGGGCTGCCTGTGGTTTCGACCGTGTACATCGCTACGGCGTGCGGGAATGTAACAAAAAAGACGTGATTCAGGCTCCAGGCTCGCAAGCTTTCTTGAAGGTTTTGCGGCAAATCTCTAATCTTCTATCGCTGAAACGCGAGATCGAGCTTTGGCTAAGCGCATATTCGTAGCTAAAGGACCAGTCATTCATT
>WUAP02139282.1:0-12499 GCA_015163945.2 Stichodactyla helianthus
GGTTTCTGGTTTTCTGGAGTTGAGATTCTTTTGTCTTGCCCTCCAAATTCAGCTGTATTCCGACGTGCTGCAAGGGGCCTATTCTAGTTGGAGGTAATATCAAAAAAAAAAAACAACTGTTCATGCCCAAGAAAGCAACCCGCAGGATCGACTGCCACAATCCTCTCTGAATGGATCAAATCCACTTGAGCGTAATGTTTCCCCATTTCAGACCACTTGTCATTCCCTTGAGAATATGATTCTTTGTTTGAGGCTCATCCATATTAATGTATCTTCTCAAGTGCTACCGAGAAACAAGGAAACAGTACCCAAGGGAATGACACGTGATCTGAAATGGGAAAACAAATACGCCCATGAAGATTTGGCCCGTTGTCCTTGAAGTCAACTGACACGTGTTTGATTCCCCTCGAAAATAATTGAAAAATGGGCTGACGAGCGCCATTAAATGGGCAAAAAATTTTCCATTTTCCTCAATAAAAACTAAATCAGTTTAATTCCATTAAACTCGACTTCAACAACAGGGAAACTGCCCTTCCACCGTTTAATTTACTGTATGTGACTCCCCACCCCAATTATTTATGCCACAAAACTTATCTTCCTTATAAAATTCAGTCTCTTTCGAAAAATGTGAGCCATCTCAGGTGGTCATATTATTGATTATAACTTCCTGCCTGCAATACAGCATCTCCTTTTCCATCCCATTCTATCCTATCCCTTCCCATTTCGCTCCTATTCACTGGTTTCTTATTCTCGACTCTGAGGGCACTTTGCATAAAAATTGCTTATCCTTCGCTGCACATGAAAACTATTGTTTTCATGCAAAGTGCACCTCAAATTTGATGCAAATGAGCCAAGGAAATGCTTTATGGGTCGTAAGAAAGCAGCGAATACTACACCCTACGCTAACCTCCAGAGTATTATTCTTATTCTTATTTCTGAAAGAAACAAAACAAAATGTATTTGTCCTTTCCCATAGACCCTTTTCTTAAGATTGCGCGCTCATCCAAATCCAAGGAATTCGACGGGCCACGATACCAATGAGCTTTATAATGAGGATTATCATACATTTGTATGAATTTTTTCAAAAAGAATTCCTAAATTTGTGACCCGTCAAATTTGGATGGGCACGCAACCTTGAGAAAAAGGTCTATTGACAATATATTTCCTTCCATTATCATAAACTCACATTAGAAATATTTTTATGAAAACTTTAGTTTTATTCTTTTTCAAAAGGGAAGTATTAATGTTTGCTTTACAAAAAAGTGATTTTGATTTCAGTACTATTCTGGAAATAACTTAAGTTTTTATATTAATATCATCTACACACTATAAATACAAAAATTCCAAGGTCAGAATCCAGATACTTAAATACTATTCCCTTATAGTTTTATAGTTCATCTTGAACTTTCGGTGACCTTTTTCGGTCTCAGGTCATACTCGGACAAACGCGACCGGCAGGTTTACCGTCGCCCAGTCCCACAAAGCATTACACTTTAACTTCAGAACCTGGTGCCCATAGGTGATTGCACGACATTTTGCACAGATTGCTTTACTCGAGGAACAAACGGCCTTGAGCATGATGGATGGACGTCGGTTACTGTCGATATCCGTCACCCACGTGAATGGACAAACTCTTCTACTTGCAGACGTTGTAGACTGTCTTGTGTTTCCGGAATTAGAGGCAAGAGGACCCGAGGGCGGGACGATCAGGTACTGGTTCAAAGTCACGTAGTCTAGAACTTTCTTGGCTGTGGCTGTTGAGGGATTGGACACCTTCAAGCACCTGGCCAGTGACGTGTAATTGTTAGTGACACTCGCTGGAGTTGCCTTGCTTTCAGGAATAAAAGCGTATAGTAGAAAAAATACCTGCAATTGCAAGAACACATCAAATGAGTGGTGTGGCAGACCCAGATAAAGTGAAATTACAATTCACCGATCCCGGCTGTGCTTGAGTGACCACTCAAACAATGGGTAGTTTTCCCAATGGAATTCAGAATGTCCGATCAACAAACTTGGATTCATAAGAAATTGTAGTATATTTTTTGTTCATGTATCTTTGGACTGCATTCATTTAAAGACAGACATGTAAAAATTTCAACAATCGGTGTCTTTCCTACGCTGTATATTGAAAACAAACTTTAGCTTGTTCCGACGTAGCAACAGTTACTAGGTAGCTAAAACAATGAAAGTGCCGGATCGGTAAATTCCTTTAAAGTTTCAAAAAGCAGAAAAAATATTTATCTAAGGAAAAATTCTACAATAGACCTTTCCCCAAATTCGCTTCAGTGACCATGAAACAATGGTTCCAAATCCAGGTTAGATTTGATATGTTTCAGTAATACGATACCGCCAAGCCCAGACTCGAATTCAAACTATTGTTTTGTGGTCAATAAAGCGAATTCGGGAAAGGTCTGTTGTTTCCAAGTCCTTTCGTGAAATTATTTTTGAATTTGTGTCCTACATGGATAGATAGATACCTAGGTAAAAACTGTTATGAATCAAGGGCCTATTAAAGTCAACGCTAGGCGCTAAACCTGCAAAGAAAATTAGCATTTCCTCGCCTCCGACTGGGTCTGCAAGTAAAAGCTTGGGTCCACATCATAAGATAATTTTCATCATATTGTCCATGCCAACCGCAAAATTTTTCGATTCATTATCAGAATTAATTTGCAATTCAAATATAGTAGCGTCGAATTTTTTCAATAAAATAAAGAAAAATTCGTAGGGATACCACAAGGCTGAAGCTCCAGTTCACCTTCTAATTATTATTCACTATTAGGAAGCTTTCATTTCTCGTGGCGTGCGTGAAGGGGGATGGTCGATAAAATTGCGGGGGGTTACGCTAATAATACTTATTCTATTCTATTCTATTTACTTTGAGAAGTCTTTTCGAAGGTATGAGACCGAAAGTATGACTGAAGTCATGAAGGGTGTAGGGGGGTTATGAAATTTTTACTCTCTACAGAGGAGGTAGTCTCCTTCGCAGCCGTTATTAGTGTCGGTCAAATCCCTCCCCACTAACGGCTGCTGACTCAAGCCAAACATTCCTTTCCCGAGAATCGACCAATGAGACGCAAGCTTCCATTTTCTAGAAAGCTGACCTTTGACCTTGGTAGATATTTTGTTTGAGGCCGGGATTACACGGTACCGGACCGTTCAAAAAGTCGACCGGTACATACCGTTTACACCAGTCTTACACGGAGCCGTCTCTTTATTGCACAAAAGATCACCGTACGAATTTTTATCCCGATAGCGTGGTCCCGTGTAAACGAAAGGCCTAAAAGTACAACTTTTTGAACGGTCAAATATTCGTCCGGTACCGTGTAATCCCGGCCTGAATCGGCCGTTAAGAACTGATTTTTTGGATCACTAAGGGATTATTTTCCACTTTAGGATATAAAGAATCGAGAATAAAGCATCTCATATCGGCCTTAGGACTTTTTTGTGTGTGTTTTCATTCATCAAACAAAGCAAAATATATTCAGCTTCCTTCAAAGACGAGTTGTTCACAGCTCAAAGTCCAGATTTAACGTCAAAGCGGTTGATCTCAATCTACCGATGCATATGATTGGCTCACACTTAACAATAGGAAAGGAATGTTTGGCTCGAGTCAGCAGCCGTTAGTGGAGAGGGATTTGACCAACACTAATAACGGCTGTGAAAGAGACTACAGAGGAGCGGGATATGAAATTTTTGGTATCCAAGGCCACAAATGTTGCCCCAACCCTCCCCTCCCTCACCATAATTAATGAAAGCTCCCTCACATGTTACGTTTTTGCGCTTCCATCAGTTATCCTACCACAGCCAACCCAACATAGTGCTCCACCTTGAACGGTACTCTTGTGTTTTATATTTCTCAAATGAACGACAACCATGCACTGTACACTTCTCGTATCACGATAGAGTTCCTTGTTGAATTATACCACTCGTACCTGTAGGTATCTCTATATTTGTCTATGGTTTCGAGTTTCAGTAAAATGACCCTTTGGCGCCATGGTTTTTCATTTCAAACATGAGAACAATTTTTTTTTTTTCCATCCATGTCAGTGTCTTAGTTTTTCAAGCATTAAAACCATTATTTGCTTTTTCGAAACCAAAAGAAGACGGCTTGGGATACCTGTGGTTGACCCGGAAACTGATGAAGAAGCCAGGCTAATATAGGCTAGGGGACCGGTCCTTATTTATAGCCGGGAAGGGGGTTTGGTCGGAGGATTTTGAGGGGGGTTTACAAAGTTTGCAACGAGCGTGAGGGGGGATCAGAAAAAACTGAACCACAGACAGTAAGGGAGGGTCACTTACATTTGCCAGTAAATTTGTTCGAAAATGAGGGGGGATCATTTAAGTCCCATAGTGCCGCAGTGGGGGGATCAGATAATTTTTATGGTGTCACACCAATAATACTCCCAACCCCTCCACCCTCACCCCAGGCGATAAATAATGACCGGTCCCTAATGACTGATCATCGACGGTGTGATGGATTCTAGTGGCTTCAATGGTTTGTTCGACGGTTACCGAAACCCGTGTTTAGTTACATTGTAACAATTGACGTTTAGACTCTGGCTTGGATTCTCCTTGCAAAAAACGAAACAGCAAATTCTTCCTCAGTTTTCTACTTTTTTTATTCCATAATTTCCGTAAGAACAGACAAATCTCGTCTCATAATGGTTTACCACGTGGCAACTCAGATGAGTCCAAAGTTAGAATTGTCAAACTGCCAAAACTTGAAGCCAAATTTATGGGCTTTGTGGAAACGCGGAAATGCAAGGCTCTCAAACAGCAAATCTATGGACGTGTGAGGACACCTTTAAATCTATTAAGATATGTGAAACGAAGAAAAGAGATCTAGATTTAGCCAACCATAAGTGGAACAATGATTGTCCTACAAATTGAACTGTTTTGGGAATTGTTGCAAGGGCTCTTGCGGATACTGGCAAGGAAAAATCGGGGAAATTTGCTCATGATCATTGATCGTTTTTCTTTAGCATTTTTATCTAGAGCTGATTCAAGAAGGAATCTTTGGCTTACGATATACACCTGTTTCAAAAATGGTTGTCGGTAGGAAATCAGAAATCTGAGAACCAGAGGAATTGAAGGCACGAGCTGTGAATTCATTTTTAACTTTAATTTTTATTTTATTGAATCAAGTTTTATCGTTTAGGAGTTTGCAACCAGTAAATAGCTTAATACGACACCAACCTGCGCTTGGCGAATTGTCTCCTGGCTGAGATTTCAGCAAGATTTCGATAGATCGCCGACCGACAACCTTTTTTGAAATAGGTGAATCATTCCATAAGATATTGATAGGTTTTTGGCATCTATAACGGATAGGTTGTCAAGTTTATATTGAAATTCAAACGAAGACTGAGACGTCTGGTTCAATGGTCCCTCCGAAACTACATGCCAGATCGGACGCTGTTATTCAATTGCTAATATTTTTTCAACGATTATTCAGCATATAGTTTTCTGTTATCTCTATGAAATACTTTTTTTTTTTTTTTTTTTTTTTTTTTTTTGGCTGAGCCATTTAAGATTAAGTTTAATTAAAAAGAAACCTTACCGTTAGCATTTGAAGTATAGTACCACTGGATTGGAATGCTCTCATCATGGTATCAATCAACTTCGGGCTCTCAACTTGAAGTGCGGCTGGAGTAGGCTACCACAGTCGATATGAAGTGTATCCGTTTAAGGCTCCTTCCGAGTTAAAGCATAAAATCTCAAAGTCCTTCTTTTTATATTTGTTCGGCATCTCGTTATGCGGAAAGATTCCCATTAAAACAATTGAATGTTAATGTTGCAGGACTAGTGGCCTCCGTTACAGCGCGGAGGTAGCCTCTACTAGCATTAAATGCGTAAAAAATAGTGCACTCTGAGGAAGTAGATTCGCTGGATGCTTTTTTGATAGTAGACGCCTCGTCCAATAGCAGTCCAGTATTCCCAAGAAGTGCAAATATGAAACTATTTTTGGAAAACTTCTAGATTGTTCGATGGCTTTAAAGCGCTGGCTGCTAAGCTCATTTAGCGCGCTTGCACGAGAAAAAACGTGAAAGTTTGTTGTAGTTTTCTAAGAATCACAGGAACTTCTTGAAAATTAGAATTTCAAATTGAAAATGGCGTGGGGTTCCATTTAACGGTATTGAAAGCTATTTGACCACACGTGGATTTTGACTGTAAATAGCTTTCAAACGTTTAACTACATTACACTATTAATATTGAACCTTTAATCCTTTAATTTCATGAATTTTACAGAAAAAAAAAAAAACTCTTCATATTCGAGTTCCAAGAAGAGAAACCTGTAATGAAAACAGCATTCGAACTCAAGGAATTAATATGATCGTAAACTTGCTGGAGAAAGAGATCGATGAACTGAGGAAAGTGTTTGATAAGAAAACGAAGGACAATACAAGATTCCTTTGATAAATCTCTTCAGAAAAACTGCCGAAGAGAATGTTATTACTTTTTGACTTAAATCAATCTTAAAGTAATTTTATTTCATAATGCGCTTTAATTTCCTGCCTGTAGTCTTGATATACACCTATTTCAAAAAAAAGTTGTCACAGCCGAAAGCAACAAGCGAAGTCCACAAGGCTGAGTAATTCAGTGATTTATCCATTTAGATGCCGTCATTTTAGTCTTTTTACAATGGCAGGCTGCTATGCTTCCCAAGATCAAATGTGTGTCCGAAAACTCGGCTAATATCCTGACCACAGACGTTTGCTTTTGGTCTCGGTCTTGTCACTTGTTGCTTTTGGCTGTGACAACGTTTTTTGAAATGGTTGTATGTTTATTTTTTTGTAAAAGGCCGGATAAAAGCTTACTGATCTACTTGTGCATCTTGATTGGTGTCTATTAGAATGTCCGTATACCCTCTCCCAAATGACTAAGAAAACTGGCTAACATTGATACACTATAATCATTAACTATGTTGAAGCTTTAGTTAAGACTAGGTAAGGCTAATGCTAAGCCAGGTAACTAATCCCAAATCCTGCATTCTGATTGGCTACGCTACTACAGATCTATTTGTGATAGCCCACTGACAGCCTAAACCAATTCAAAACAATGGCGTTTGCCTCGCTGGCGAGATTTTTGCCTAATTTTCGAGTTTTCTTTATTTTCTATCACTGCCCGACTAGTGTCGGCTGTGCCTCATGATGAGCTATTGGATGGTAGCCATTATCAGGCTCCGGACCAAACTGCTGCTTATATACACAATACGATCGATAATTTTGGCTACATTATATAAGGCATGAATTAATTTTGAAAGTTGCATTTTTGAAAAAGTGTGGTGTTAACAGTTTTGTCAGAAAGTCTTTTTTCCTTGTAGCTAAACTTGCTATAAATTATTAGCGTCCTAAGTACAGTTTTACGTAAATCCGGTATGTTAATTCACTGGAACACTGGTTTTTCTATACTTTCCGGCTGGGTTTCCTGTTACAAATCACGAAACAGGTTCAATTCATGTGTGCGAAGCATTTAAAAATATTTGAAGAAACAGACATGCAGTAATAGTTAGGTACTCGCGGTAAAACGACGAATGTACAATTCCAGGAATCAAAGTGGAAAAGGAAAAAAAGAAAAGATAAGGAAAAAACACTTGAAAACACTTGAAAAAATAGTCACTCTTAACAGATTCATCACTTAAAGACCTTGAAACTTAAGTTGAAAACTATAAATCAAAAAATTAAAAGATATTCTTACGTTTTCTCTCGCTGTTAACGTTACAAAGGCGGTTCCAGGATTTTTGAAAGGGGGTGACTGAAATCTTAGAGTGTTACTGTTCACTATTATATGTACGGTATGGAAGGGGTTCCATGTGATTCGTGATGAGACATCTTAAATGAGACAACTTAAAAAAACATCGGAATATTAAAAAAATGAAAACATTTAAAAAATATATATTTCTAAAATTCTGAAATCAAATTTGATTAAAAAAGTAGATTTTACCGGCAAAAAAGGGGGGTGAATAGTCACCCCTGTCACCACCCCTAAATCCGCCTCTGCGTTAATTTAGCTCTTTCTTAACTGACGGTTGTGTGTGAGAGGTAAACGGACACTAAGTACTAAGCGAGTCAGAAAACCCCCGACTTCCTTTATCGTTACGGATAAAAAGTTAACATCGTAAAGTTCGCAGTACGTATCAGACTACCCAGTATACACAGTATACAGTTCTTGTCTCTGGCTAGCTAGTATTGTTTACTACACAGCCTCAAATGTGCTAGTTTAGTCAACGTTTGCTTGTCTGCTTATGCGCTAGACCAAAACTCAAATTTGCTAGACCAAAACTCACGTTTGCTTAACAAGCCAATCGATCCTTGATCAGCACTTTGCATCACAATGAATCCCATCAAGGTGAGACCTCCTTCTGAGACTAGCCACAGGAAGTCCTGAAGCTATTTTATTGAAGTTTTTAGGGATTGCCATACATTTTCTTATATGATACCACAGAAACCTAGCTTGGGCTACCTGTGCTTTAATTTTGTTACTATAGATTCTAATTTTGCTAAAAGGATGCTTGCATAATGGCGTAAATTTCTAAAATATCGTAAAGAAATTACCAAGTTTTAGCCTGCGTTGCTGGAGGTCCGCAGTTTCATTATTTCATGGTAGGTCCTGTAACAGGGTTTGTCTCGACATTTTGTTGCGCGCAGCGTTGATCGAAGTAGAACTCAGTTCTACTTTTCGCAACGGATTGCAGCAACTTGCAACGTCGTTTCACAGTGTCATATATCATTCCTCCAGACCCTCCAGAAACTTTTCTCGCATTTTAAGGCATATTTTACAAGAGCACATGCGCACAGTAATCATCCGCAAGATGACGCTAGTGCGAGTTCCCCCAGCCTTCCTCCGGGAAAATAACGGTGTAACGGATACTTTAAAACAATCAAACATTCTACGTCTTATTCATGGCTTTATTATTGGCTTTATGACACTTTAAGTAAAAACTATTAAAAAATATAGTATTTGATTCTTATATAGTTCAAATATGTTCACATGCGCTTTAAAATCTAAACAGCAAAAAACTATCTAAACAGCACATTAAATCGAGATCTAAATCCACTCAGAATATATTCTCAATTCTTAGAATTGATGCTACATTAATATTGCATAAATAAATTTGATATTCAAACGACAGTTGAATAATAATAACTTTCAATAAAATTCAAAAATGATTGTATAATTGTGTATAAAGCTTGTCAAAAAACTAAAATCGAAATGACGGGAATTTGTCAGATTTGCATCGAAATAAGATTTCCTGTACATTATCATTTATTAAATATTGTTTTGCCTTATCTCTTTTCCATCACTTCATAATTTTTTTTTTCCCTCCCTTCGTTTACTTCCCTTGGATTCCTTTTTCTTTCTATGCGTTGTTTTTAGTCTTATATAGTATTTTAGCAAATTTATGCCTCATAAATAAGCATGATCATAACAAACTTTCAAAAATGTAAGTAATAGAGGCTTTGCACTATCACGTGATAGCAGCCATGACAGGAGGCACACCAATACAGTCATTTTCCCCTGCGAAACTGATTTCTTTCTCTTGTAAATCAGATTAGACCAGATTCAATTGTTCCTGCCTCCTGTCATGGCTGCCATCACGTGATGGTGCAAAGCCCTCTATGAACAATTAGACCCGCAGCCCGAATGGGCTACAAGTCAATAGCAAACGAGGCCGTAGGCCAAGGGGGCTATTCGACTCGTGGTCCATGGCAAATACTCGTCTGAAACATCTACAAACCGCGATTCAGCCATTCTTTTTCTTTTCTAAATCGGCGCTTTTCTCAACCATGGGCTATCACGAATAGCCTCCTAGTAGAGTAGCCAATCGGAAGGCAGGATTTGTGATAGCCCACAGTTTGGTGGACTAAAATACAATATCCTACTACTACGGTTATTTGTCCTCCCCTCCCCACTCCTCCCGGGAACTGTTGTTACACCCTCTGTGGAGAGTAAAACTTTCATAACCCCCCTAAAACCTCCAAGACTTCAGTCATACTTCCAGCCTCACAACTCTGCAACTTAATACTCCCCTTAAAGACTTCTCAAGATAACCTAACTTCCCTCAATTTTGTCGTTCCCAACGCCTTAATAAATGAAAGCCCCCCTTATTTTGGCTCGTCACTAATAGCCCTAGCGTGTGCCATTGAATTTTTTTTCGTATTGCCCTCCCACCATCCCTGATTTTCATTCCTTCACTTGGCTACATATACACTTATTTCAAAACGTTGTCGCAGCCGAGAGCATCAAACTAAGACCACAAAGCCTTCGGGTGATTTTTTCTGTAATTCATCAATTCTGAGACGCGGTCAGCCCTTTTACGATATATGACAGGCTGCAAGTTCATATGTGTGCCCCAAAACTCAGCTAATACGGTACCAAGAGTTTGCTTTCCGTTCCGACTTGTCGCTTGTTGCTTTTCATTGTGACAAAGTTTTTGAAATAAGTGTATGCATACACATACACACACTACATAAGATTTTAGTTCGATTTAAATCCTTATTCCCAGTATTTCGCCATGTCCTTGCATGGAAAGGAAAAGCAATGTCCCAATGTTGACCACTTTCCATACATCAGTTCAATGGTCAAACACAATGCATTCCATTGAAGGTGTGAGGTACGAATTTGAATTAAGCCTGGTTTTCACTAGCGCCGCAAGCACAAGTGCAAACACAAGCGCAAGCATAAGAGGCTTTATTTCATCGTGAAAACTGTTCAACGCAAGCATAAGCACAAGGATCAACATTTTTCCTTTTTGTTGTGCTTGCGCTTATGCTGCGCCAGTGAAAACGAAACACAATGCAAGTGCAACGGTGGCGGATTGTTAATACATGTCATGTGACCAATCTGACCAATCAGAACACTGGATGTGAGGCACAGAGGAGGCATGGCACTAGTTGCGCTTGTGCTTATTTCATGACTTGTTTTCATTTAAAACTTGCCTTATATGCTTGCGCTTGTGCTTGCGTCGCTAGTGAAAACAAGGATTAACCCATTGAAATGACCTTGCAGCCTCGACTGAATGCTTTGTGTTTGACCAGTGAACCGATGTATGGAAAGTGGTCAATTGAAATATTGAAACTCTGTTTCTTCACGAGAATTCTAAAAATGAACTGTGGAAAATGCCGACACGCGAATGCATTCAAAATGAACGTTATAAAATTACCGCGTTTCTTGAATAAAGATATCTTTAAACCACTCGAACGAAAGCTACAGGAAGAGTCTTCTCGCTCCATTCCCAAACTCCGTCACACTTTTTAATCAAAACTTTATGGCTGTACATCACAGGTTTGCAGAGGACCGGGTTACAAATCTCCTCTCGGCAAGATGCGTAGCTCAAAAACCTCGGCATCCTGTTCGGGACATCTTCGCTCTTCGTGGTGTAGGGACAATATCCAGCAGGGACCGCAATTCTAGGGACCCTCCTTGGTACTGCTGAGGCGGTTCTAGTGCCGTAAGGGGGCTTTGAGTAAGAGAGAGGTATGATGGCAAAGTTGCCGCGAATGTAGTTGAGAATAATGCGTCTTGATGAAACCTTGCTGGTTGGCATTCCCAGACATCTTTGTAGTGACCTCATTGTTCGGGATGAACCACCCTCAGTGCTCATGACTAGAGAATATTGGCAATATATAAAGAGTAGAGCCTGTGGAAAGTGTCATATTGTGAATAATAATGCTTGGAAAAATAATGAAATTTGATTGGCTAAGAGCAGCGATCCCAGTTCAATTGGAAAACGTTTCAAGGAAAGCTGATGGCTTTTAGCCATTCAGAAGTTTGACACATATTTTGATTGGCTAAACAGCGCCTTTAAAACAGTGCGACACGCTTTCATATCTTGAAACTTTTATAAAAAGCATCATTTGAACTGAAGACGTATAAACTGATCGGTTATCTACAGGGGCGTAGCCAGGATTTTCCTAGGGGGGGGGGGGCAAATTCAAAAAACCGCCATTTTGTTTAAGCCCCCGAAACGCCGAACCAAACAAAAACAAAGACAAAAACAAAAACACAAAATTTTGAGTTTTTAATCGCACTTTTTTGAAGAGCCAATGAAATTGCAGGAAAAAAGGCATTTGATGAATCAGATCACAGAAAAAAGAAGCCAATTTAAGCATGAGGGGGGGAAAATTGAAGAGGATTTTCTGGGTGAAGGACAGGTTTTTTGACTAAATTTTACTAAAAAATGGATGAAATTGAGAATTTACAGTTTTTTGTTGATGATGAAATTCCTCTCAAAGATGCAGAAACACTTAATGATAACGACTGTTCAAAATGGATATAATTAAGTGGTTATCGAACTTCGTGTCGTGCAATTTTGGTCTAAAATCAAACCAGTTGTGATTAACCAAATTGCACTCCCGCTACGCGGTCGTAATCACTCGTTAGACCTTTTTGCTTTACCACTATTTTCGAAATTCGTGAGTCATATAGATGGCGACAAAGTTTGTGCGGAATGTGAATTTCTTTTGTTGAAGCAACAAAACTCAAAACCGTATCAATCTAT
>WUAP02139293.1:0-12492 GCA_015163945.2 Stichodactyla helianthus
TCGAGATCAGAATCCAAATGCCACTACCTCAGCCCTGAAGCCAGTGGATGAGCAAGAGAAGGTAAATGATGGGTCAACTACTGAGGAAGTGAAAGCACAAGAATCCAACGAGGAACTAGTAGTACGAGGCAAGGCAATCCTCATTCCTAAGGTTAGTTTTCTGTGTTAATATTCGACTTGCATTGCTTAAAAACTTATTATAAATATCATTCAATGGCTCTCCGATCAGAAATCCAGGTAAAATACACCTATTACAAAAGAGGTTGTCCGTCGGAGACCAAGATGAATTGAGGACATGAGCTGTAGCTAAATACGACACCACCTTTGAGCGTTAATGTGCGCTGGCGAATTGTTAGATTTCAGATTTCTTCAGATCGCCAACTGACAACCTTATTGAAATAGGTGTATACAGTCCATCTATAATAGCGTTTTCCCGGAAATAACTTATAACTGAAATATTTATGCATTAATGACGTTTTTTTTTTTTTTTTTGATTGGTTGAATGTCGTCATTACGGTACCGTGACCGAGACGCTCACGTGTTCTGATCATTCTTCTAAAAGTCATTTCATGAAAAATAATGCTAGACATTAATGGTGGAATTGTGTTTATAAGTGGTATGTAACACAACCTGTTTAATACTTCTAACTTTCACAGAATCAGACTCCTCTTAGTTCAAAGTCATCAAAGGAAATAAAAAAGATCGCATCTACAAACAAAAACTCTTCAAGCCAAAGTCCACTGACGAAGAAGAAGACCATGAAGCAATCTCGTTTAGTAGGAACTGTGGCTAAAGGTAATGCGACTGAAAACAACAAGACTAAGACTGTGGGACAATCCCGGTCAGTTGGGACCGTTGTTAAGGCTCGTGCGAACGAAAACAAGATGCAAAATCGTACGGTCGGGCAATCCCGCTCTGTTGAAACCGTGGAAACTAAAGGTCGTGCAATGGAGACTAATACAAAGAGTCAGAAGGGGTTAGCTAAAATCAATCGGTCTTCGTCTTTAAATGCTGTTGCAAAACATGTAACTGGTAAGAACGGCTCTGTTACGGACCCTAAGAAAGGATCCAAGTCTGTGGCAGCCAATGCTCCCAAGAAACTGATGAATCCAAGCAATGAATCCAAACCAAAACGAACTGAAAATGCTTTCACAGCTGTCAAGAAAGAACAGCCAAAGAAATCCTCGCTGACGAAAGACAACAACAAGCAAGCTATGGCTTTAAAACAAGCCTCCAAGAGTTCTTCCAGCATCGCCAGCTCAAAAAGTGCCACAAAAACAAGAAAAGCATCTTCCAGTCAGAATGCTTCGAAATCCTCAAGTCAAGTTTCTTCCAAAGCTTCATTGAAGTCACAGGTCAGTGTACATATACTAGTTTTCTGTAGATATAGACCGCTGCATCCAAAGTAAGAGTATAAGACGCTTGATAATTAGAGAAACTCATAGCAATTTTGTCGCGCGACTTGAATGGCGATTTTACGGCGACAGATCGCGCAACAAGTCGCCACCAATTCGAACTTGGCCGAAATTTAGTGCAAACACGCGCGAGTTGGGTTGCGATAATTTCGCCATTGAAATCGCAGCTAAAGCCGCGCGACAAAATTGCCAGTGTCGGGCCTTATTATACATTTTATTCGCTATCTCGATTCTAATTGGCCGAGAGCTAATTCATGATATCTGCAGAAAAATCTGCAGATACCATATTTATCATGTCGAGTTTAAAGTCCAAGTGTTGGGCGTGCTTAAGGCTTTGGCAGATAACACCACAGACCTCGGTCTCCATAATTTAAGACATCATGCTCAATCTGATCCATTAAAGAATCCTAGTCAATCATAATACATTGCGTGCCTAAATTATTGCTTACATACCTTAAATTCGCTGCTAAACTTTAAAATATCTGCGTTAAAAGATGAACCGACAATGTATAAATATATTCTGGATGTAAATGCTTCAGCATGAAAAACAAGATCGATGGTGGATTCAAACCAGAGCCGTCATTTTGTCTGGCAGAGAAAATGGCGGATTGACTGGAGCTTGGCTACTGTACGCAATGCATTGTGGGTTTCTAGGATTCTTTAAGTGACAGGGCATATTCAGAAAGTTATATAGCCCCCCCCACCCCACCCCACCCCATTTTCGTTAATTCTATATAGACCATTTCATTTTATTAAGCTTTTGCACTCCTTTGCGCATCTTCTTCAATCACAATTTTCATTCTACTCTTTATCCCCTGCATAGACACTTTTCAATTTTGACAGAATCCCCTTGGACCCCAAGGATTTCTTACCTGGTCTATAGCTGTAATTCGATTAAAGTTCTTTCTCGTCCTTGTGCTGATTACATCCATAGACACTACCTGATGATTTGAATTCAAAAGAACTATATTTGCATTTTGCAGGATTCCAATGCCAAGTTGAATAAAACCTCTTCACTAGTTTTGACCAGATCCAAAGAGAGGAAAATCGACATGACAGGTTTGAAACCTGAAGGAAACACTCCTAGCTGTTCACCAGGAACTACAGTAGATGGGAAGGCATCATTGATTTCAGGTAAAAATAGCGAACAAGCAGCCTTCGAGCGGTTTTCGTACGAGTGGAAAACTTACTGACTGACAGCACCTACACATAATTACGGTATGCAGTAACTCTAAAGTGGCTATAGTTCTCATTGTTATTGTGTAAGTCCTCCAATCTTAGCGCGTAGTTACGGTTACGGTAAACTAAACTAAATCTCAGTACACCTTTTATTTTAATTTTTCACATCAGTTGGGACGTACGTCTCATGTCCGCGTGCGATCCTGTAAAAAAGATCTCTTGCGCTTTGCTAGCCATTAAGGAGCTTTCTTTTCCAAAACATGCTCTTTGGACAAGTTTTAGGCTTGACAGTGGGGAATGCTTTCTACCAATTATGGATATGATATCTTACAAGATATTTTTAAGATCCATGTACTAACGTTGCAACGCACCCAGAAAAGCCAATTGACAGGAACGTTGCGTGCATATCACAGTATGTGGTACCACCTGTCCATTATGGGCAGTGTGCATTTGCAAAGGAGTAGACCATTAATAGCAAAAGTTGAAAACTTGTCAGACGCCCCCATTCTTTGAGACAACCATCTACCCTTAAGGATGTTGCCTACTATTGTCATCGTGCACTAGCGCGGAAATTTACTGCGCATCTAGATCGAGGGATTCCCGCAGGAGTTTAAAGAGAGTGAGAAAAATATACAGAAAATGGTTTGGGATACTTATTTAAGTAATGTTTAAAGTCCGACAATGAGGACGGGATTTGAAGTCCGAATTGGAGGACTTTGAACGACCTCAATTATTCGGGGGGGAAAGGATAAACTTAAAGTCGGGGAGGGTTTTTAATTTAGCAGGGAAGAGATGGGGGTGAAGTTAAGAAGTTTAAAGTAAAAATTCAAAGCTGCATTAATTGACTTTAGTGCTGAATAGTGCTTATTAAACAATAGAAATTGGAGGTTTTGGGGGGATTAAAATAACAATACTAAAAGGTGGGGAACACAATTTTTGTGCATGCGTGAAAAGTTACAAACGTCATATCAATCACTGTTTATGCATCCCACACGGAAAATCGTGACCAAAAAATAAAAAACCCTTCGCATCAGAACCAAAGTTGTTCGGTGCATGCGGGTAAAGTGGTTAAAGGCTCTGACTGGTATTGGGGTTTCTTGATCAGAGATTCCAATTCCATATCATCTTCAGCGACCCGTGAGTACTTTGAAACTCATTGTACTCCTCGGCCAATTGCAGTGCTGTTCCAGTTTCCGGGACTGGAAGTCTTTTCCAGTCCAAAGACACTGGAAAGATTTCGAGTTGGCTTAGGAGTACTTTCCGGGGTTTCAAAGTTCATCACGTGGCCTGATTCTAAGCATGTGGTTGGCTGGTTACCTCGTGAATAATTAATGAGGATTTGAAACAAAGATTCAGTATCCCTTCAAGATCACATTTCGAACTTTCGCATCGTAAAAATTTTTGCTATCTTTCATTAAGTATAGGAAGGGTTTTGATTCTAAGCGGTAGTTATGAATTCTCTCTCAACAATTGGAAATAATAATTTGTTCATTGGATAACAAAAATACTTAAGTCAGCAGGTGTTTAACGTTGATTATCTCGCTTAGGTGCATGGCGACCCCTCCAATTTTCTATTCTAATGACCCCTTGGGTGTTTAAAAGAACTGGCATAATTTAAAAAATTAAAATTAAAATGGTTCACAATTAGTAGGCACCATCCTTGAAACAACCTTTTTAGTCCTTCATGGACTTCATTGATATTAATTCTTCCTTTCTTTATAAAGATGAAGCCAAGTTACCAGAAAAGGCCGAGAGACATCAGGCTCCAAATCAACACTTCCAAGGGAAAACTGTTCCAACGCATTCGTCCAGCCCCAAACTTGTCCAAAGTCCCACAAGAGCATGGCTAAGTGGGACTGCTGTCAAACACAATAGTGCAAGAAGTACTCCAAACATCTCACCCAGATGCTCTTCCAAGAACAATAACAGAACGCCCTCACCTCGAAGGAGCTTAAGCCCTTCAATTGGTGTTCTAAATGAAAAGATTAGCGTGGACAGGATTCCATCATCAAGCCCTATTCGCATTCGTAGTGGTCCCAGCAAAGTAGGTAAGCAATGTCACCATACCATCTATCGTCCAATTTTGGCATTCGCCAGATTTTTTCCATCCAATTATTTCCAAATTGGACCATATGTAGTCCTATTACTTATTAGCAGTAGAACGTTTTCCCGTAACTGGGGTTAGGAATGCTAATAAATTTACTAATTTGTTTTGTTGAGCGCGTTCTAGATTGGCGCGTACTTTCACGTCAAAAAATCACTTACATGCAGGTCAATAGACCTTTCCCGAATTCACTTGGATGATCACGAAACAATGGTTTCAAGTCGAGGTTGGCCTTGATAAACAAAAGAATTAAATTCAGTCTCAGCGACTTGGAACCATTGTTTCCTGATCATCCAAGCGAATTCGGGAAAGGTCTATTATGTCAAGCTCACAGAAAGTGCAAATAAGAATTAATAAAGTTTTAAAATTAAAACGTCTAAAACGTCTTCGCGCAGATTATTTCGGTATAATTCAGTTGGCAGTACGGTATACAAGGTCATTAGCATATTAGCAAATTCACTAACATTCCTAACCCCAGTTATGGGAAAAAGTTCTACAGATGATGATAATGATATGATAGTGATGATGACGATATGATGATGGTAATATGATTATTTATACCTTATATCTTTATTTTTCAGAGCTTGCAAGATTTCCCACTCAAGGAATCTAATTAGTCACTTAGAGATTTTTATATTCTAATAATACTTTACTTTTTATCTGCACAAAACGTTTCTTATTGTAACTTAAAACCCAAAAAGGATTGTGAAATTATCTATTTACTTCTGGAAAGAGACAAAGAAACTTAATTACGAATTTATCCAATTGAAAATAAAATAATCACATCAGGAAAGAAGTTAATGTCTTTTTATTAGTGATTTCCTAAAACTTATTTTATTTTTGGAAAGAAATGTAACAGTGCAAAAAATGTTCTTGAAAATGATTTTTTGCAGTGTTGCCTTTCCCTTCAAAAATAACAAAAAGATTCCATTTAATAGAATTATAGTCACACTATTTCTGCATATTCTAAAGGATTCATAGGGACCAATTATTATAAACCCTTGGGGGTATGGGAGAGAGGTGGCATCATCTGGACCCAAGGATAAAATTCTGTCACTAGGTCCTAGAAATGAGCAACAGAATTTTACTTTTGGGTTCCTAAGGGTGGAGAAGTGGGTGATGGGGGTAAAACATGGAAGAGAGTAGGGCATGATGATTCTTGGTACTCTGCTTTCTTATGTCATTCCTAGCCTTGTCACACCCCTGCCCACCCTATGGAAGATCCAAGGGGTGGTCAAAGTCAAGTTGTCACATGGGCAAGCTGGCCACAGGAGAAAGGGGCTGCAAAGGAGACTAAATCCCCCCCCCCCAAAAAATTAAAAAACAATTAATATCTTTACTTTGGATAACTAACTAATGATACCAGACCTACAGTTCTGACATAAATCTCTGAGCCTTTCCCTTAGAGCACACACTAAATCCATGAAATAAAAACTAAATAGTTACTAACTAATAGTCTCTATTTAGTTACTATCACTCACCAGAACAATTCACAGGTCAGAGAACACATATTTGCCAGTATAATAAACAGTTTATATGGCATCACTGATAAAAAATACAGATCTCCAATAAAGGCTCAGAAGTAAAGTGATTACGAAATGAAAGTTTTTGTGTATTTGATACCCCCTGTGTATTGTTCTGGCTGGGTGATAGTGACTAACTGCAACTAAAATTAGTCAGTAACAAATAGATTTTCATGGATGTGTTCTAACATGTCTACTTTCACTTTCACTTTTATTTCTGTTTGGATTGACTGTGCCAAACCAGAATTAAGTGAAGGGCTCATTACCAGCTTATTTACAAAGAAATCTTTATTACAGATTTAGGGTTGATATCCATGTGATAAAGCCGTGAATAAAAACCATATCAGTGAAGTGATGTGATATCACTTCACAGTAAACTGTCCAATGATATTTTGAACAATTAAATATTTTTATGTGTTATTATATCAACTATAAGTTATGTGTGAAATAAACAAATTACGACATGTTAAGAGCTTGATATCATTTTCATTCACTCGTTTTCCGTATCATATCACTCACTCACTCATGGATGTGCTCATTCATGCTTTGATATGGAAAACTCGTGAATAAAAACAATATCATATGTAATAATTTTTGCAGGTGATGTGTAAGGAGTTTTTGTCCACTTTTTTTTCTTTTCAAGGGCAAGGGTTTTAAATCTTATGTTAACTTGGCACTTTACTACATTAATGTACCCATTCAATGAGCATTTATAAACATTTCCATGGACTTAGGAACCAAACCAGCAAAGTGAAGCTCATAATGCTTGATTGCACGAGCAGCAAGACACTTCAAAACTATCTTCCTCTTGAGGATCACAAACTCTTTCAACTCTTTAGTAGATGATATTTCAACAGCAGTCCTTCCATCAGCATTAGTCAAATCCTCATGAATGCCAGCCTCAAAAAGAGAAGAGATGATCTTTTCCACCATTTCTTGTTGTCCCTGCTTGGGTTTTGTCATCAATGCAGTATGAAGTGGAGTGTTACCATCATTATCAACAGTGTTGACTTGAGCACCAGTTTGTAGCAGAAGCTTTGTGGTCCTATAACAAGGGTAGGTACAAACATCTTTAATATAGGTCTCATCAGTTGGTGTTGCACCTGATACTGCCAAATGAACAAGTGTTTTACTTTGTTTGGTCCTTGGATTCATACAAAGGTACTTGTACAGCAGCTGATGGAGTGCTTTGTCTTCAGATTCTGTCAGGTTAAGGTGCTCAAAAATTGTAAGAAGATAGAGGGAACTATGCATGACACTTTCCAAATCATCTTTGAGTGTTTTCAATTTATTTTCATCACATTTCTGGATCTTTTGATTTAGTTTTTCATACTCTTGCACTGCATGCTCAAGAACATCTAAAACATCAGAAAAGCTGGGAACCACATTCTTCTGAATCATATCACAAAATAAGTCAGCAAAATACTTTAGATCACGGACAAGAACCAGATTGTTCTTCTGGCCTATCTCCATTGCATGCTTCCAAAGGGAAATACATAGCTCATACTTAGCCGATTCAGCAAACACTGCTCCTCTGTAGCGAATAGGGAAGCATAATTTTGAATTGTTGGGTCCCAGAATTCTTTCCCTCACCAACAGTCCCTCCATGTGGATTGCTTGGGCATCATTTTGAATTTCCTGGAGTTCCTCTTTGGTTTGACATTCAACTCTGTTTTCATAAGCTTTTATTGGGGGAAGGACTTCTTTCTTGATGACACACTTATCTCCTTTGTATCGCTTATTCATTCCTCTCATCATAAACTCATAGGATTTTTTAATAATGTCATAAGCATATGATTCATTAGCAATTGTTGCACCGAGCAGTTCAAGGCTATCTATCTCTTCTAATTTACTGCAAACTGGTCTGCTAATAAAGTATTCCACTATTTCGACTTTGCAGAAATTACTAGCATGAAGTAACGGTGTCATTCTGAAATTATTGGGAAGCTGAGAAGCCCCTTTGGCAACAAGATCTTTCACAATATCAAAATGTCCTCGTTCAGCAGCATAGTGAAGAACTGTATTCCCCTGCTTGTCTTGTGTATTAATCTTGGCTCCTTTCTCAATCAGGTAGTTCAGCACATTCCGGTGCCCATTATAACATGCAACCATCAACGGAGTACTTCCAAAGTTATTCTTGACATTAACGTCAGCACCATGTGTAACAAGATAGCTCACTATATCTATTCTACCATGATAGGCGGCAGCACGCAATGGTGTGGAGTTGGTTTTAGTTCTAGCATTAACATTGGCCCTATATTTGATCAACAGCTTTACAATATCCATTTCTCCCTTAGCTGCAGCTGCCCATAAAGCTGGAGTCTCTTCAATGATTTCATCATTAATTTTTACTGTCCCTCGTGCTTGATCTATATCAGCATCATAAGACAGAAGGATCTCCACGCACTTGATGTGACCATTACAAGAAGCTATGATTAATGGAGTCAAAATTTGATCACCATCTTTCATCTTGTGCTCGATTAACTTACTTCTTTCTTTAGCTTTCGATTCAAAACTACTCAACAGCATCTTTAAATTTGAAGAAGAGCCATGTTTGGCACTCTTATAGATATCACTGATTAATTCCATTAGATATTGTTGGTATTTAAGTAATTTTTACTGATGAATGGCACTGATTTTTTACTGAATGACAAGACAAGGTATACTCCTGTTTCAAAAAATATTGTCAGAGCCAAAAGCAACAATCAACAAGTTGGGACTGAATTTACCAAACTTACAGTAAAACTAATAAAATATTTCTGGAATTTTAAGCATCATGTTCTGAGCAATCACATGCCAGAATGAATTCATTTCTAATTAATTCTTATGTGATTGGTCAGAACACAATTAATGCTTAACATTCCAGATATAATTTAGCTGCTCATGCTTTTGTTAGGTTGACAGTCAGATTGAGCAATTTATAAGCAGGTCTTGACACAATTCTGCCATTTTTTGGTTGTTGGTTTTGGCAGGTAACATGTAATAACAATGGAGTTTTTGTCCACTTTTTTCTTTTCAGTGGCTTTTTAAATGCCTTAAGAATGAATCAAAATTAATTTTAAATTCCAGGAAATTTCAAGGATTTTTAAGAAATGGAATGAATCTTTCTGGAAAATATAAAATTTTTGAAGACCACCTAATAGATATTTTGGTCATGTACTGACACTCATCAAGATGTTAACATATTAATATGTTAACTGTTAACATATTAAGATGCTATTAATATATGTACCATGATTATAGGTTAGGAACATTATTAAGGTTATGTAGGAACACTGTGTGTGTGTTTGTTTGTTTTTGTATGCCCATATCTCAATAACTTGTAACTTTTCAGTTTTTAAATCACCTATCTTGTCATACACCTTGACAAAGACCATTCAACATGAACAAAATATAGATAGTCTTCAAAAACTACATGTACCATCAAGGTTCAGCTACATATATATTAATAATTTTTCCTACAAATGTCAGTAGCCCATTAAATATTTAGACTGTTCAGTGACTACACAGTGAGATCTAGGTTAATTAAGTCTCTGCAGTAAAAAATATATATAATTTTGATTATTCCAATGTTCTTACAGCACCAATTCAAATTTTATTGCCTCAGATCACTCAACCAATATATCCAAAGTTGCTGGGTTAAAATCCCAGCGAGGTTGGAAATTAATTTTTCCAAATTTTTTCCAAGGGTCTTAGTTTGCCCAGAATAACCTCCTTTCTAAGCACTATAACTTTCCATTATTTCTGGTCCAAAGTTGGCTCTTGTTAATCAAATTATCCAGGTACTCAAAGCAGAAGAGCTGAGATTGTAGATGTCCTGACTAATGCATGCCTTATGCCTAGTTTATAAATCTTACATTAACTTGGCACTTTACTACATTAATGTACCCATTCAATGAGCATTTATAAACATTTCCATAGATTTATGAACCAAACCAGCAAAGTGGAGTTTATAACGCTTGATTGCACGAGCTGCAAGACACTTCAAAACTATCTTCCTCTTGAGCATCACAAACTCTTTCAACTCTTTAGTAGATGATATTTCAACAGCAGTCCTTCCATCAGCATTAGTCAAATCCTCATGAATGCCAGCCTCAAAAAGAGAAGAGATGATCTTTTCCACCATTTCTTGTTGTCCCTGCTTGGGTTTTGTCATCAATGCAGTATGAAGTGGAGTGTTACCATCATTATCAACAGTGTTGACTTGAACACCAGTTTGTAGCAGAAGCTTTGTGGTCTCATAACAAGGGTAGGTACATACATCTTTAATATAGGTCTCATCAGTTGGTGTTGCACCTGATACTGCCAAATGAACAAGTGTTTTACCTTGTTTGGTCCTTGGATTCATACACAGATACTTGCACAGCAGCTGATGGAGTAATCTATCTTCAGATTCTGTCAGGTTAAGATGCTCAAAAATTGTTAGAAGATAGAGTGACCTATGCATGACACTTTCCAAATCATCTTTGAGTGTTTTCAATTTACTTTCATCACATTTCTGGATCTTTTGATTTAGGTTTTCATACTCTTGCACTACATGCTCAAGAACATTTAACACATCAGAAAAGCTGGGAACCACATTCCTCTTAATCATATCACAAAATAAGCCAGCAAAACGCTCTAGATCATCAATCACCACCAATTGGCTCTTTTGGCCAATCTCCAGTGCATGCTTCCAAAGGGAAATACATGGCTCAAAGTTAGCCGAGTCGGCAAACACTGCTCCTCTGTAACGAATAGGGAAGCATAATTCTACATTATTTGATCCCAGAATTCTTTCCCTTACCAACAGTCCCTCCATGTGGATCGCATGGGCATCATGTTGAATGACCCTGAGTTCCTCTTTGGTTTGACATTCAACTCTGTTTTCATAAGCTTTTATTGAAGGAAGGACTTCTTTCTTGATGACACACTTATCACCTATGTATCGCTTATTCATTCCTCTCAACATAAACTCATAGGATTGGTCAATGTCATAAGCAGGTGGTTTAGAATTAGCAATTGTTGCACCTAGTAGTTCAAGGCTATCTATCTCTTCTAATTTACTACAAACTGGTCTGCTAATGAAGTATTCCACTATTTCGACTTTGCAGAAATTACTAGCATGAAGTAGCGGTGTCAGGCTGAGATTATTTGGAAGCTCAGAAGCCCCTTTGGCAACAAGATCTTTCACAATATCAAAATGTCCTCCTTCAACAGCCTCATGAAGTGCTGTATTCCCCTGCTTGTCTTGTACATTAATCTTGCCTCCTTTCTCAATCAGATAGTTCACCACATTCCTGTGCCCTTTATAACATGCAATCATCAATGGAGTATGTCCAAAATCATTCTTGACATTAATATCAGCACCATGTTCAACAAGATAGCTCACTATATCTATTCTACCATGATGATAGGCGGCAGCACACAATGGTGTGGAGTTGGTTTTAGTTCTAGCATTAACATTGGCCCCTCATTTGATCAGCAGCTTTACAATATCCATTTCTCCCTTAGCTGAAGCTGCCCATAAAGCTGGAGTCTCTTCACCGATTTGATCATCGATTTTTACCATCCCTCGTGCTTCTATATCAGCATCATAAGACAGAAGGATCTTCACACACTTGATGTGACCATTACAAGAAGCTATGATCAATGGAGTCGTAATTTGATCACCATCTTTCGTCTTGTGCTCGATTAACTTACTTCTCTCTTTAGCTTCTTCTTCAAAACTGCACAACAGTCTCTCTAAATTCAAAAAATATCCGTGTTTGGCACTCTTGTAGATATCATTGATTAATTCCATCATAAATTGTTGGTATTTTAGTAATTTTTACAACGAAGAGCACAGATTTTTCAATGAATGACAAGACAAAATAAAGGTATTCTTCATTAAATCCTTTGAAACTAATAAAACTCCATGAGTAGGGATACCAGGAAATAAGTAAATTTGTAAACAAGATACGCAACTACATCCTGGAACCCAGTGACAATTTCCTTATATATCAATGACCTCATTTCCATGTGCACATACTTGCACTTAGTTTTTCAAAGCACCCAAACAAGCAGGTTGAAAAATGACAAACAAAAAGTCTCTGAATGAGACAAAAAAAATTTGAAGATATTGTGACGGAATTAGTTTGCTAGAGTCCTTTTAAGGATATTGATTATCTTTTGTTTAAGTGAAATAAGTATAGTGGTATTTTGTTTATGCACGCTTCTCGTGAACTATTTTGTAATTTATTCAAAAACGCCTTTAAATACGCCCAGTTTGTTGAATGTGGTGGTCGTCAAA
>WUAP02139304.1:0-12487 GCA_015163945.2 Stichodactyla helianthus
GAAATTAATTTGGTATATTGATAAGATTTCTTGTTTTTGAAATAGATCTTTGCTATGATGGTTATAATTTGAAAAGGATATATCATTGAGTAATATAACATTCTTAAATGATTTGTAGATAGAAGAGATCTCGCTTTTGCAATAATTCCGGATGCTTTAGATATTTTATTCAAGATAAGCTCTATGTGTTGCTTCCAATTAAGATTTTCATCTATTTGAACTCCAAGAAATTTGGTATGTTTTACTTGATCAATTTTATTCTGGTTTAGGTAAATATTGATATCTTTCTTTACGATCTTATTTCTTGTTTTAAACATAATAAAATTTGTTTTTTGACATTTAAAGACAGTTTATTTGCATTTATCCATGTTGCTACTTTCGTAAGTTCTTGATTGATTTTCTCTATTATTATTATTTTCTTAATTATTATCTTTTAGATGATGATTGACTATCGAAAAGCTGCTTTGCAGATCCCTTATATTATAACGAAAACAATGCCTGCCAGTATTAAAGTGGACTTACAAAAGGTATTCCAACAGATAGAGTTGCAAACATCGTACTATAAATGGTTGCAAGGAGACAATCAAAGTGACGACTTCTGTGCCCACAGCCATTGAGAGGAATGTTGTGTTTAAGTTCTGTGTTTTTTTGTTACTAGTTAGTGCTGGTGAAACCACACCGGAAATTCTAAAGAGGATAGAAAGACTCAGCCATACAAAGGACCATGCAAAGCATGAAAGATCTTGTCAAGGGTAAGCATTCACCTTGCAAAGTTGCATGCGAGTTTCCGCGAAGTAGGACACAGATGTAAAAAGGAACCTTTAAGAAGCAATCCCAAGGCCTCGACATTAACTAATAATTGCTAAATATCCTTTTTAGACGTACTGATTAAGGCCAAGGAAGAGCAAAGTAACAATGAAAACAAAGAAAGCAAGACTTTGATGCCCGTCGTGAGCCGAGTGGCTGGGGCTAATCTGGCGTTATCAGCTGCTCTTCAGCAACTACCCACATCAAATGTAGGAGTACCTGGATACCATCAGAGTTTATATCCTGCCGCAAGCTATCCCATGCAAGCGTGCAGTTTCAATCCAGCGATTGACCCCTAGCCGTCACGTGGTATAAATGGTAAAAAAAGTTCGTACATTGTAGTCTGACTGCCGTACATGTATACTAACTTTTGAACAAATTATCGACTTGAATTGTTAATTTGTCTCTCTAAATATAACGAAAATCTTGTTATCTAACCCTAATTCAAAATAACTTTGCTGTTTTTAAGCAGAAAAACTTATCAAAACATGTTGAAAATTTGTTGAAAAGTTAGTGCATTCGTACGGCAGTCAGACAACAATGTCCGAACATTTTCGTGACCGTAACACAATGTAGCTCAAATTACACCACGAAATGGCTAGGGGTCAATCGGTGAATTCAACCCCATACAGCCTGCAAAATGAATCAGTACCATGGATAGATGGCTCAGAATATTCCTGGAGCAGTTAGCAGTAGTTCAATTGAGTTAAAAAACTTTGCAAGTATAGTGAATGCAAAGATATAAATGCCCCTGTGCGACCACATCCAGCACCTGGCACGTAGGTGATTGCTTTACTGAGGTACACAGACCCAAGAGTGTCAAGATGTTATGGCTGTCGTGACTCCTTACTACAGGGTTCAAGTTATTACCTCCTTGCTCTAATGATATGATTGTTGCATCACGACAGTTTCGGAAGTATTTCAAAGATGGAAAAGAACATACGTCGCCAGGGCCCGGTTGTTCAAAGCCCGATTAGTGCTAATCCTGGGTTAACTCTTAATAAAACCTATAGAGTTAACCCAGGATTAGAGCTAATCAGGCTTTGAACAACTGGGCCCAGGGAGACAGTCGAATTTCTTCATGTTCACGTGATACACTCTCGACCAATAGAAATTGAGGAAAATTGAACTTTGACACTTGGTATATAATAATAGATTTTATCAATACATTACATTACAACTGAGTGCTCTGTAGATTCTCCCACTTGCAATCCAAGATGTGGTTGAATGAGTCCTGTACTTGTCAAAGCCTCGATTTCATTACCGTAGCAGTTTCTTCTTGGTGCTATTATGTAAATTATATATTGTTTATTATCATACGGCCCGGCGCGCGCGCTCTAATAAAACCTTTGGAAAAAGGTCACGTGATGAGGGCCGGACGGGTTGATGTGAGCGGGCCGGAAAAACCCGTCCGGCCCTCTTCGGTTGCGCGCGCTATTTTGATCAAGTTTAGCCGGATCTTTCATCCTTTATTACTATAAAAACGGGGCATATGATAAAATGCTTATTGACTGAGTTAGGTCGGGCCGGACGGGAAAGTATTTGGCTCTTGGTCATTTGTACGGACCTCGCCATTCTCCCGTCCGGCCCTCCCACTCAGTCAATAAGTACATTATCATCCCGAAGTCCATTGTATCAGATTAGTACATAGCTCAGTGCATGATGAAATCGAGACTTTGGCAAGTACAGGACTCACTCAACCATATCTTGGGAAAAGGTCTATTCTTCTTTTTGGGACTAAAAAAGAGAGAGAGAGAGAAAGAGAGGCTGAATTTTCATGAATTTTCGGGCTCTTGGCCACAAAATTATTTTTATGTTCATTCGTAGGCTATGGGTATAATACAAATGACTATCGCACGTTGCGTCATCGAGGCCATGGTGGTGGTTTGTAAAGCAAAGCAATTTTCAGACAGCTCAGCTCAATTTTTTTGTTACTTTTAGCAGCAAAATAATTTTCAAACAGTCAAAGGTTCTTTATTTGTACCTCCAACATGGCTGCCATGTCTTTGTCTTTTGATCATTTGCGGAGTAGTTTTTACGTTAAATTATCAAAAACCCGATTTCTATTTATTCAAAAATTATTTTGTCAATTCCTCCCACTTTCTCAGTCTCCCAATTTCGATAATTCCTGCTCCGGACTTTCCGTATTTTTCGTATTATACATGTCCCGTGGTGCTAAAAAATTTGAATTTTAATGAAGTTGGCGGTGAGGTCATCGAATCAGCCAATAAGAATTTATTTTGCTAAGTCTATACATCGTTAATAATTGAATAGATCGCTTACGACAGTTCAAGCGGAATTTATACAAAACTTCACTAATTTTCTACCTGAAAAAAAATTATTAGCATTTCAGTTGACAGAATCTTAAGTTACTTGATCAACAGCTGTGTTGCTTGCACTGTCCGCTGAAGCACTAGGGTATGTGTTCTTAAAGCTGAAACTGTTAAGATATATCTCATCGTCATAATATAACTACCAATCTTAAGTGAACTACGTCAGAGGATTTGAACCGAGAAAGAGACGAGAATTCACGAAGAGCGAGGTACGTAAGAACTATTAAACTTTGTCCTAACTAAGAAATTTTAAAATTAAAAAGCTTTATTTAATTGTAAGAATTTATTTTGAGGAAATTGATTTGATATTTGATATTCATCGCCAACTTACGTCAACCAGTAGTATTTGTTTGATATATACTTTTTCTTGGCAGAGCCAATTGATTCCGAAGATGTCTAAAGTCAACTCAAGCCGCCGAGAGCCTCGAACCTCAACTTGTACCAAATTTTCGCTATTTTTTATCAATGTCTTGTTTTGGCTGGTGGGATCGATTGTGCTCGCGTTTGGCACATTCGTCCTTGTGGAAACGAAGGAGTTCTATCAACAGCTAGCTGACTTGACCTTCCAGCCTGCGATTCTTTTCTTCGTGGTTGGATTCCTAATCTTCATCATAACGTTCATCGGTTGCATCGGTGCTTTGAGGGAAAATACATGTCTTCTAGCCACCTATACTATCATATTAACGCTTCTTCTCTTAATCATGGTGATTGGTGCTACCTTAGGGTATTTGTTCAGTGGTAAAGTCGAAAGCAAGATCACTGCGTCTTTGAAGAATACAGTCGTCTTTTATCGAGATCCCAAAAGACAGGACCTTCAAAACTTGATCGACTCGACTCAAATCGAATTCAAGTGTTGCGGAGTCGAATCATATAACGACTGGGATAGAAATATCTATTTCAATTGCTCTGCTGAAGTAAAAACACCAGAGACTTGTGGTGTTCCATACTCATGTTGCCTGGCCGAGCTTCAGACGAACAGACAGTGTGGATATGGTATCAGAGAACCCGGAAAGACCGTGGCAGAAAGACGAAACACCATATACACTGTAGGCTGCGTTGAGCAAGGAAGACTTTGGTTCTCCACGAATATGATTCTCATTGGCACTGTTTGCTTGGCTATACTCTTTCTCCAACTTATCTCGATATTTTTGGCAAACAAGTTGCGAGGGGAAGTAAATGAGATCAAGGAATTGCGAGCATGAGCTTCTTCAATTTTTCAACTGAGTGTACTTTCATTGGAGTGCACTTTCTTCTTTTATCACACTCAAACTGATTTCTTCTCAGCGTACGAATTTGAACTGACCATAGATATTGACTGAATCCTGGAGTTCAAAACTCCCCAGTCGTGATTAGACTTACAGTAATAAGCTACTTTTCACTGAGGACTTGGCAGTCGGTCTTTGCCACAGACAAAAGTTACATTAACAAGTTATTTTGCACCATAGCAATTTCCAGTACATTACCACTGGAAATACAGTGATTTATATACTCCTACACACACATCACATAAGGAAATAATGCAGAAAATAACTATAAGATTATCAGGTATAAGTATGCGGCAGCGCATGCAGTTAGTGAAAGGCTTTCGAGTCGATGCACAAACGAATAATGCTCTTTGTATACATTTCAAGACTGATAAAAGTGTTTGTTAACTTTTGAGTTTCTTATAAATGTACACAAAGTACGAAAAAATTGATTTTGCCTCAAAGATAGGCAGCGGTGAAATAAACAAAGCATTACTTATATATGCCTCATTAACTCAGGTCAAAACGATTGTTGCTGTGCATCTTTTTATGTCAGCATTAATTGATATATCCGTTGCCATTAGGCTGTATCATGACTAATAATTGCGTAGCTGTCATAAATTCTGAGATTTTTCTATGACGTCACCATTGTAAATAGCCAAATTTTAATAAAGATCCTACAAGCATTATGTGATCCTTTTATTAACAGGAATCCGAAGGATTATAGTATTTTTATTTGATAGCATTCTTAAAATATTACTCTTCCACGAGAATATGAGAAGATAAGTAGTGACATCCTAAGACAACAATGATCGAATCTTTCACTTTTTTTTTGCGGTTTCCTCTTGTTTCGGTTTCAGTGAAAACATGTCATATTGCCATAGAAATATTCTGCGAACACGAAATGTATGAACACATAGTGCGAACCACCTTGGCATACCTTCAATGCCTTTCACGATCATCATCGTATCTTTAAGGGATATGTCTAGTCACAGAAATTTTCGATCGTCATACCAGGAAATGATAAAAACATAATTAGACTCAATTTCAGGCTCCCTAGATGGGGATAAAGGTAAGGATAAAATCGATAAATTTATCGATTGTTCATACCAACCCACCTTAAACGCTTCTCGCCGACTCTCAATATGGTATATAACTATTTCAAAAAAGACTGTCGCAGCGATAGGCGATAGGCGATAGGCAATAGGAGATAGAAGATAGGCAATAGGAGATAGGCCATTCCAAGATCCAAGAATAGTTGGAATGACTTGTGTTTCCTCTTCTTATTCTTGTCAAAAACACATGGAGCTTAGTGTTGAGATATCCCACGTTGTTTGTAGTCAACGAAACCATTAAAGGCCTCGATTATTTGTGTTTACTTGTATGCCCATAATTCCTTTCCGTCTTGAAATGACCTATCGCCTATTGCCTATCTCCTTTGGCTGTGACAACCCTTTTGAAATAGGTGTATCTATCAAACATGTCACGGAAATTATTGATTGCCACTCCAAGAGACGATAAAGACATAGAATGACTCAATTTCAGACTCTCTGGATAGGATAGAAGTATTGATAAAATCGACAATTATCGATTTCCCATATCAACCCATCCTCTTGATGTTTCTCAGTGCCTCTACATGGGATATATCTATCAAACATTCATGTCACAAAAATCATCGATTGTAAACCAATATAGTTTTTGAAATGATTTCCCACTACAATGTTGTACATAGCCTTTTCTTCCTAAGGGACCGCTCATTATTTAAATGGGGGAGGGGGCTGGGTGAGAAATTGCTCAAAATGGCATTTTTTTTCGAGTGCCCCCCTATTGAAAATCTGAGTATTTGGAGAACCCCCTTCAGAACCAGACCTTCAGTCCTTTTCAAAATTTCTTTTATCTTAAAAATTCAGGGTCCCCCCTTTTGTCCATGAAAATTTTTCAGGGCCTCCCTTTTCTCACCCAGCCTTCTTCCCCATTTAAATAATGAGCAGTCCCTAAAGGTATGTGTAGTTTTCTGTTTGCCGAAGGATCTAAGATAGGCCTTATGCACTAACAGGTCACGTGACCACAACCCCGCTTAAATCAAGCTCCGGTGTCAAAATGAACTCCAGAAATGGAAAGAGCATCTCGATATTAGTAAGAAGGTCAGGAGGTTTCTGCTCAAAATGTGTGAAACAGGATAAATAAAATGAAATATAAAATTTTATTAGGATTAGTATGGGAAAAGGTGTTGGATGGCAAGCTCTTGCCATCCAGCCCTTCCCCCCATAAATTCTTAGAAAACATCAGATTTTATAATTTATGCCATTTTTCATGTGTCAAACATTTTGAGCTGAAACTTCACCTTCTTACTAATATTGAGATGCTCTTTCCATTTCTGGAGTTTGTTTTGACACTGAAGCTCGATTTAAGGGAGTTGTGGTCACGTGACCCGTTAGTGCATGTGGCCTATTCAAGATTCATGTTTTCTTAAAATACCCAGGATGCTGTGGGTTCGTTCTCAGTCGCTTATTCTTGCTTTTAGTGACCTTGGTAAATAACGGCCCTTGTTGTACATCGCATTTCTCTTTTTTCTAGCAAGTCCTTTGGAAATGTGATAAAACCTCTTTTGATTTCCTTTTTGTCTTTCCTGGTGTCTGTTTCATATTGGTTCCAAGGAATTTCTTCGAGCTTATCAACGTCAACAGTTCATGTAATTATTTTTATCATAATAACTGAGGATCTAGCTGCAAAGCTCTTCTGGGTTTATTTTACAAATCGTCGAATTTTACACATCAAAGTCAACGTCATATTCAAGTTAGGAAATTGCTTGAACAAAACCAAGCTTTAAATCAGTAACCTTCTACCACTGAAAGGAAACTGGCATTTGGGTGGGGGACTGTGTGTCAATTGCAACACCTTTACTTGCCAGCAAAACGATATCTTTTACTTCAAAAATTTAATGGAAAAGAGGATTATTGCGAAAGATTTTCTAAAAACTATTATCAGTTCTGGCATCTTCAACGCCCATTGAGAATTCAGTAAAAAATCAAGACAGCTTTAAAAAAAGGCTAAACTGACAGTTATGAAAAGTTAGTGATGTTAAGATTTGATGTACTTGATGTGTTTAAAAAACATTAAGTACTTTATTAGAGTATAATAAGATTTATAAAAATAAAAGTGCTTGTTCACACATGTAATTCCAATATTGGCAATGGTACAATTAACACTAAAGGCCCGTGCAAACGCACGCAACATTGTTGGCCAACAACATCCAAAATTGTTGGGCCCAACATGTTGGGAGCGTTTGAGCACCATGTTGCGTGTTGTTGCATGTTGTTGGGACTTGATGATGTTGTTGGGTGAAGTTTGAAACGCGTAAAACTTCAGAGCCCCAACAAGTCCCAACATTTCTTTTGTTTCGTGGTCATCGAAGCGTAGCCCAACAATGTTGCGTGCGTTTGGACAGGATGTTGGGCATTATGTCCAACAATGTTGGACTAAAACATGTAGAATAAGCATCGTATCCATGGAAATTTCACACAAACAAGCGTATTACCCAACATTGTTGGGACTTGTTGAGTCCGTTTGAACACAAACACCAACAATGAACCAACAACTGCCAACGATGTTGGATGTTGTTGGGCTCGTTTGCACGGGCCTTAAGACTTCCTGTAATTATCTTCTTGTAATTTACATGATAATGGTGTCATCAATCAATGAATGGTTAGTGAATCGTTAGGGAAGAGTCTGGCAAGTCATTACGTATCTGCTTGAATGCTGAGTAGATATGATCCAACTCTTGGATAATATTTGTGCCTCGTGAACGCACCAAAGTTTTGTTCGCACATTAAGTGACATGACTACCTCAGAAAAGTTTTGACTCAGCTGACTAAATGAAAATCCATTTTTATTTAGTCAGTATTACATACGAATTATTCTACCGGCATTTATCTGAAACCGATATTTCGTATTTCCCGATTCTATCACTGTGCATATAGCTTTCCGTCATGCTCACATTTCCACTCCAGGGTTGTTCCGCAGAACGAAAAGATGTATATTAAAAAAAAAAATGAAAATCAAAAGAGACCGTAATTTCACCTGTACCCAACGATTTGCCCATACAAGCAGTCCAAGGTACTGCGTTATGTAATTATATACATAAATCATATACATCTGTTATCATGCTGTTAGTAAGTTGTACCTAATACTAAAATGCTGTGCTGAAATTAAGCCAATATTTAGTTGTCTTTTTTAATTCAAATTTTTGGTGCGGCAGAAAAATAGCAACAGTTTGATTATGTCATTATCGGTCCCCATCGCATCTTTTGTAGACGTTGTCACATCTTTTAGAGATGATGTTACTTGTCAAGCAGTATTTCTTTCCAGTAAAATTTAAGTTGCGCGTTTGATGCTTAAGTAAACGATTTTAAAAGCGTAAGGGTAAAGTAAAGCACCGAGCATCCAAACTTACAGAAACTACGAAATATATAGTTTTGTCCCTTGAATCTATCAAGGTGTTTCTGAAAGGACCATGTCTGCATTGCTACAATAGAAACTTCTAGTTATTTCGTTAAAAAGGTGGTATAGTTAAGGCATCAGATCTAAAACATTGACTACTTTGGGAATTTTTGCGGTCTTTTGGTAAGTCAGTTAATATATCTCTTTAATTTCTTTTTCATCATCTCCAGCCTTCCCCTAGTTTTTTGATTTCTGAACAATAAGTAAGTTCATTCAGTTTCCTTGTCAGTTTAAATCAAATCATGATACTATGGTCATATGATACTAAAACCTCTTATTGATTTTGAAGTTTCGGTTAGTTTTTTTTCGTTTAGTCTTGGCGGCCATATTCCACATCCCCTGAATAAAGAAAACTAAAGAAACCCAGTCCAGTACCTTGCGGGAGAAAAATAATCTCCGAAAAACCCTCATTGCAAATTGAAAGCCGATGCATCATTGTCGAGAATCCGGAGTATGAAACAGGAATTGTCGTCCGCTTCATTCTAGTCCCTTTTCTTCAACTAACAGCAAAACAAACTACTAAACATTTCTAACGGTAATTTAGCAGCGAATTGATCAATATTATTCACTACTTAATGATCGCACTGTGATCAAGAGCTCATTAATTACCAAGCCGATATGAACCAGAGGAGTTAAGTCGTATATAATCAAACTATATACGATGATATAGTACTACAATCTCATCAAAGTCTCATTCTAACAAACTTTGTTAAGTACTTTTCTTTATTGCAAAATAAACATCTATCTACAAGTTCAGTTCTTGATATTAATCTTCAATTTAACCTATTTACACATTCTTAAATTTGTATCACTAAACCTTGTTATTTCATAATAATAACTCTAATATTAATAGCTGTCATACAATTAGTCATATTTAAGTCAGGAGGAAAACTTTTCCGTTAAAGCTGTCTCCATGTCGTTGCTTTCAGTGTCCTTTCGTTTAAAGCATGAATTAATTCGGTTTTGGTCGGCTACAGCGTCAGATAAGAGAGTCTCGATATGGAATCCTTTATTCTCTTTCACAGCTTTGGTTTTATTTGGTATACGTGTTAGTGCGGGACATATTCTGTGCAGTGCTGCACTGAGTGCCCTTGTAGATGGCGCTCCAGCCTTAGTGTAACCAAGTTTTGTGTCGATTTTTGGTGCAATCTCCCTTTCCTTTTCACTGTTCTTCAGTTTGATGTTCTCTGCGCTGGTTCTTTTTTTGTTTGCTCGTTTGCGTCTGTACTCTCCCTTGCTGAAGTCTTCATAATTTAATGGATTGATAGCCCAGAAATGGCCCTTCCCGTTTGGACTGCGGCCAACCTTTATGAAGCACTCGTTGAGGCTCAAGTTATGACGGATGCTATTTCTCCAGCCTGGCCCCTTGTTTCGGAAGTACGGATAGTTGGTAAGAATGTAATTGTAGATGTCGCTCAAAATGAGCTTTTTTTGAGGTGTGCTAAGAATAGCTTTTCCGATTAAGCCGATGTAGGACTGGCTTGGTTTTTCCTCTTCTATGGGATGATGACCAAACATACCTGAAATTGGTGCAGCTTGCAGGAAAGATCCCATATGCTGGACAACACCTTTAACATCGAGTAACGGCATGACTCCATACTCCTGGCCAAAGAGACGTTGGGCAGGGCCGACAAGCGATGGATACGAAAGAAAAGGATAGCTGGAGTGTAGAGATTGAGGACAGACAAATGTTGGAGCCGTATAAATTCCAGATGAGAAAGGAGTTTTCTCCAAACTTGATATTTGGAATGGCGAAAAAGCTGAACTTTTATCTCTTGAAGTTAGTATACTTTCAGAACTCATGGTGTTTCCTCACGATCTTCTCGAAGCTACGATTTCAAATGCTCTTCCAACGAAATCTGAAGCTAAATAAGCTGCAGAGAGACCACGGACAAAGACTAATATTGCTTTAGGGGAAAAAAAAATGCTCTTAACTATTGGCTCTCTGAAATCTTATTGTTCTCCAAAACAATATAGTTATACTTGGTCTTTGTGTTTGGCTTATGAAAAGATACCATTGTTTTGGCTATTTTTACTCTCGATATCATCCGTTTGACTCTTGAGGCTTTCATATACTATTTCCTTTGCTTTTTAAAACCCTATGGCTCTTGAGTTTGAGGTTTTAATGCGTTTATTGACTAGTGATGTTTAAAAATTGGATAAATTTGTCTTGTTTATTTGTCTAGCGTTGTCAACCAATAGCTTATTATTTTCAATTAACATCCCACGCCTTCGTCGTTAACCATTGTCAATCATGTTTGTACTAAACCTTTAGTAAATTCATCTTTGAAGAATGTTCTACCAAAAGAGAAAATTTAAGGAGCTCCATATGATGCTGAGTTGTAGAAAATTTGACATCTTCAACTGGCGGTAAATGTACCATCAGCATTGAGATGAGAGGGCTTAATACTGAAGTGAAAAAGACTTGAAATTGTTATAAGTAGGGTAATCCATATACAATAAACAAACTAGTCCAAATCACTTTTAAATTCAATCATGAGAGCACTGGAAAACGTTAATAACAATACGACACAAGAAACAAAAGAAAAAAACAGCTTTAGAAGTGTCTAACCACAAGAAATAAAGTTCAGAGAATCGAATAGTTTATTGGAATACAAGTAACCATTCAATAAGAAATGTCAGATGACATTAAGAGCGTAGGGTTGAGAAAAAACCACGTGAAAAGAATTTGATAAAGCCACCCCCACCATTCAGTTACTATCTTTTAGTTATTAAGAACTGTTTGTTGTTTATTGTAATAATGACGTGTTAATACCAAGCTATTTAGTGCTAATGGCACAGGAAGAGCTAGGGGCGTGTTTTTTTATCAACCTTAAACAAAGCAATTAGTTTTTGTTTTGTAGTGAATTTGAAAACTGTAAAGAAAAGATCCTGGTTTATCATGTTTGATTCTAAAACAATTTATTAATGCAAAGCTCATTAAAGTATCTTAAAAAAGTATTTGTGTGGGCAATGAATTTGTTTGATTTGACATGACCTAGTACTTAAAGGCTAAAATTTCATTGGTTTAAATTGCAGTTTTTACGCAACAGCGAGCGAGTAATTTTTATTTAACCTTACAAGTGTAAATCAAAATTTTCTAAAAAAAAGACATTGCTGTTTATTTAATTGAATTAGAAATTATCGTCAGTCCAAATTTTCAATGAGTTTTGTTATTCGACTATGGATTACTTCTCGTTCCACCGAAAAAATCGTCTTTTAAAAACACAGAGTTCTTCTGTAACCAGACCACAAACACCTACTCATGAGCACCCCTGAGAAGTAACCTTAATCCTGGATTTCCTATTACCTACAATAGTACAATTCACTTAGCAACGGCTTGAAATCTGTGTACAACCAACACACTGAACTCTATAATCTTCGACAGAATAAGATAAAATCTGTGAAAATATTGAAAAGTTACATCAATTAATATTGTATCATGCTGTGTACAACTTACTCAGACAACTCGATGCTTTTCGAATTTTGTTTTGTTACGTACTTCTGAATGATGGACAATAATAGGAAATAATAATAATAATAATAATAATAATAATAATAATAATAATAATAATAATAATAATAATAATAATAATTTTAAAA
>WUAP02139315.1:0-12486 GCA_015163945.2 Stichodactyla helianthus
TAACACCGTGAAAAAAGAGAAATATACTTAACTTTACTGACGTTTCGAGCTTTCGCCCTTCGTCGGAGTAACAGATTTTCTTGAGAAGACACATTAATATGGATAAACCTCAAACAATGAATCGTATTCCCAAGAGGTCTATATATTGGGAAAACATTACGCCCAAGCGAATAAGGTCTATTCTGTCTGTCAGTTCAACCTGGAGATACTATACTAGTCCTTGGCCGGCCAGCGGTCGTCTGTTCCACCTTTCTATTGTCTTTTTATGGAGGGGAGGGGAGGGCAGGGCAGGAAAGGCTCGTACAATCATTTGTTTAGGTAGAAAGTAGGGAGTGACCTCAAATAAGCCGCTCTTTCGTCTTTGGCATTGGGTATTCTTGATCAAGTTTAATTTACTTTCTGTATTTACATTAATCATGGGTTAGTGCTGGCAGGGGTTAGTTATTAAGTCTTGACAGACAGCAATCGTCCATTCTCTGTATTTGTTGCCGGTAGTTTTGGCTTTGGTTTCAGTTTTTTTGTCCCGTAATAATCCAAAACATTTTTAAACATTTCTGTATAACACGAATAGTCCATTTTAGAACAACTAGTCTGTGACTGAGAACTCCTACTTTTATTCTCCGTTAAACTCGTGTGAGCTTTCCTCGGCTCATCTGGGTTCTTCCCCAAGGCGTGTCTTGTATTACTGTATATGTTAGGGGCGCTGTTGCTTCTTGGTGTTATCCTGAAGCTCTCACATCCGTACGGTCCACCGAGCTCTTGTTCGCGGTTCTTTACCCATGCATCGCATTTGTTAGTGGCTGTGGAATATTTCTGGTACCTTGTGGTACTAGAGAGGTTTGTGCGGTGTGACTTGCTGGAAAGTGCTGAGTAGAGATCGGTTCTTTTCTTTCGTTGTGGCAAGGGTCGCTTCTCTACACCAACGACTGTCCAAGATTCCTCCTGAATAGGGGAAAAAACGGCAGAAAATTTCGTATTATTTATGGAAAGGAAACCTTGGTAAAAGAGCTATTCTCTCCGCTCCTCTAGCTCCTCTCCTCTCGTTTCACGCGTGGATATTGTTAGACTTGCTACTGAGTCCATAAGAACGTTTCAATAAGGATTACTGGCACAACTTTGCGTGTGGAATTTTGCTGGAATAAAACTGAATTGAAAATCATTTCTTACCATTCTACGAGAAGGCGGTGACTGCTTGCACGATGCTGTTGAACTGTCGATGATTTCTTTCCTTTTGGTTAGGGAAAAAAATAAATTAGTTGCGGTAAAACCAATGTAATCAAAAAAAATTATCGGTTAGTTTGGCTGCACAGAGCGCACAAGTTCTGGCGACTCACAGAAAAGGCTTTACTTTAGTCCGAAAAGCGTAGCTTTAATATGTATATAGAAAAGTTGCCGCCAATCAGTGAGCAACCTTAGTCGTGATCTGAAAACTCTGTTCATAAAATCACAATATTTTAATTCGTTTTTAAGACTTTAATAAGATTTTTCAGTCTTTAAAACCTTTAATTGTAGCATTTTGCATAAAGTCTATAAAGGATAGATTAGTTCAAGTAAGAAATTAAGCTCTTCCAGTTATTATAAAAAATGATAGAAATGATAAGTACTCTGTAATAACCCTGTCATTAATCAGTTCTATCGGATTGGACAGTTTACAATTCTGTCAGTTACTCTCAGTTCATACTTGGTAAGTTTTAGGAATGTCTCCGAGAAATTCCGCAGAAAAAAAAAACATAATTGAACGTAATTTCAAATTTAAGTAGTGACATTGAAATAACCTTAAATAATCTTTTCCATATGTATTGAAAATAGTCGGTCGAATGCAAAGAAATGTAAAGAGCATGCTGTCAATAGAAAACAAATATCTCAGGGGCAGACTATAGGATGACACAACTATAACAACTTTTATTACATTATAAATTCCATTGTAAAATGGCGATAGACAAACACCACATTCTATGTGAGAGAAAGACGTGATAAGGAATCCAATCTTAAAAATACTAAGTGAGATTCTGAGGAATGATTAACTAATGGTTTTATCAGTGACTCGTGAAGGAGAATTTATGTCAAATTTTGACCGTTTTTGGAGACTCTTTAATACTAATAAAATTGCATCGTATACCCATAAGCATTGTAAAATTAATTCCACTAAGTAAATATTTAATCATTTTATGTTATGACATAATTATTCCCCAAATGATGTAAAATGTAACTCACCAATTTGTTTCTCTACTTCTATAAAGACTCCCATGTCTAAATATCGGTCTAGCGTATAACTTCTTGCCCTGGAACAATCCTGACGAACACAAGGGTTTAGTCTGCAGATGCAACGACCCTGTGGTCCCGTCTCGAACAGCTGAAGCAAGTTCGGGGTGTTCCAGTTTCGGGATGTCCGATTTTTCACACGTTGAAGTATGTTGATTCGTACACTGTTCACAAACTTTGGCTTTTTTACTTGACTTAGATAAAATGTCCGTTATTCCTGGGTCCTGTCGCTTTATTTTTTCATTCCTGTATTGTTCAATATAGTTAACACGATGTTGATAATGCTTGAAGTCAAATTCTATATCATTTCGATGGACCCTCTGGCGTGAGACGCTTTTCCGCGGATTCGCATTCACGTTTTTAGCCTCTTTGTTAGATGTTTTTAAAAGTTTTCGCTGCAAGTTCCATTTGAATCGGTAGAAATCACATTGGTTAACTGTCCAACCACATATCTCCTCTTGATGAAACTCGCGCTTAGAAATCGCCTTTTGGAAATCTGAGTCCTCGTCGATTCTCAAGGATTGTTTATACAACGACGCTAAGATCGGATCCGAAAAATCTTCGTTTTCTTCGCTCAACATCATTAGTTCTTCACGTTATCATCTCATTTTGTCTGGAACTGTACTGAGAAATATTATTATCGTTCATGCCAAATCACGGCAACAGAAACTTGTAAAACTACAAAGACCTCTATTGTGAGTTTATAAGGGGTATGATCTGTTGCCATAGTGATGAATGGTTCCTCGCGTCAGAAAGCCAATCAACTGCGTCTAACACCTTAATGGCTTACTAGTGACACCGAGTAATTTATTCTTGTTTTTTTAATATTATTCGTCATTAGAGTACGTGCGACATTTTCGTGTTTGAACAGCTTGAAAGTTTTCTAGCTGCGAGAGGAAAAAACAGTTGTTTTCTTGTACTGTACAATCTACTAGAGATTTCCGATTTAACGGCACTAAAGCTGACTTGTCACTAATAGTACTAAATATCCCAGCAGTATAGAATGTTTTTTTTTTATTGGGAATGACCAAACTGAACACTCTGCATGCTCTGCATTGTATTTACTATGGTCTGCGCATGTCTAATTTTTCTAACGTCTCCCACATGGAACAAAGCGTCAAAGGACAAGTACTTCTGATAAAGAAAAATTTAAAGTTACTGATAACAGCAAGTGGGTTAATCTTGTTAGTAGATGGTCATGTTTATCCTGTTTACAGTTTAGTAGTTTAGTAGTTTTTCAGAATTTTTAGGGGGGCGGGGCTCATTACCCCGGCGTGAACCTGGCGTCCATGTAGGACCCCCCTTGCTCACGACCACCATGCTGGCCTATTGCACTTCCCCTGGGCCACTGGTGTGAAGCTCAAACAAAAAGGGGTTAATCTTACATGCTTTAGGGGCCGACTAACCTCTCCTTTTAGGCTTCGGCCGAGCTCCCTGATTAGTTATTATGGATAGCGGTGTTGGAGCCGAAGCGAAATCTCCAGCTGACTCGTAAATGGTTTCGCCCTGCCATACGACGCTTCGGATGTCTGGAGGTGTGGTCCCAAATTAGTAACACAATTAAATTGAAATAAAAGTCCAGGATGCACATTTCGGAAAGTAAGGATTTGCAGTTGAATATGTCTTCATGAGTTTATGCAAATTTTAGCAATATGCAAATGACCAATGGTACTAGTTTTAATGCCAAAGTCTTGAAATCGGAAATCTATACGCTATAATCCTTCCCAGAATCCCCCACAAAACATCAGAAGAGCAATAAAGCAGGGTTTTTTTATTGAGTACACATCGTTTATGTACACGTACCACCAGGTCATAATATATTAAATAATTATTAAGGATTAAATAAGATCCAGTGTGTTACATCTAACATTTGACTGGAAACGTATTCTTAATACATTGTAGATAATTACAAGGTATGCATCATTACACATCGATTTCGAGGACGGCATAATATCAGTGTAAGTATACACAACTATATAAAAATTAAAATTCACTGAAATAAAAACAATACTGAATTCTTAGCTAATATCAATGATATACTATAGCATTTGAATGGTATTTGATAGTAAGGATGGTTAAAGGATGGCACTGAATGGTAGCACTGCAATGGTAAAGACACTTGAATGGTAGCACTTAAATGGTATCCTGATAAGGAATGGCACTTGAATGGCATTCATAGTAAGGATGGCACTGGAATAGCAGCACTGGAATGGTATCATAAGAATTTATCATGGCAATTACAGCACTTGTAGGACTTCTCGGGTCTCCTCTAAGTTGGCCTTCCATAAGGCACTCACTACAAGACAGACAACGCTATAACATGATATCCAGCACTCAGCAAGCTTTGATGAAGTTTCACAAACCATCCTGATATTTTTACTCTATTTTTCATATAATGAACGTCTCAAAGAATGGTGCATACAGAGCTTTCCTGTTGATTTCTCTGTGAGGCTTTATTACGCCTTTGGTTAGCTGAAAGAAACCAAATTATCAAAAAGACATCCAAGGCTAAGTACCATAAATGGATCATTAGGCATTCTGTTGCTTCTTAATGGGTTTAGAATGGAAACAATTTAAGTGTAGCAGCACTAAAAAGGTTTCCCAAATGCATTTGACACAAAATAAAGAAAGAGAAGGCTTCTCTTACCTTGAATATAGACATCTCTAACAAACTGGCCACCAGTTAAGGGAAGACTAACAAATAATAATCATATAAATGAATACAAGGACAATAATTGTAGGAAAATATTCTGCTGTTCAAAGGTTACAATCTTCCTCAATGAAAACAACTAACCTTTCTTTACAAGGCTTTAGTGTTACTTGGTAGATTCCATACACTGGTCTAATATCCAAAGTAGAGAAATGAATAAGTAATAGTGGATGGAAGAACCTTGCTATTTCTTTTCTTTCCTATTTTCATTTATTTCTTATTCAGTTTTGCTCCTGTTTTTTCCCATTCTTCTTTCACTTGCACAAGAGGTCACCACTTACCTGTGATCTGATATCTGTACAGAGGAACAATCTCTATAACATACGCTGCTGATAGCATTCTCTTCTGATGACTTGAATAACACTCGATCCTACAACAAAAATTTTGTATGCCATAGTGAGAGGAGGGAAGCCATTTGGATGCTGTGGTACCTCATGAATACCTCACGCAAAAGCCTTAAGGTTACTGCTACAGTACATTGTTTGCTCTTTATAATTGGATGCACAATCCTTGAATTATCTCAGATTGGGTTTCAAAATGGGAAAATCTGCAGAGCAACCAGTTGATGTAATATATTCATAAAATCTATTGTGGTCTATTGTCATTCTATCCATTGTATTATGTGCTGTTCATTCTATTCTATGAATATATTACATCAACTGCATGCTCTGTACACTCACCCATTTCTGAAATAAGGAAAGCCATTAAAAGTCAAAGTATGGTAAGATTAATTAAGTTCCTGGAAAACTACTAGATACTTACAGTCCAGGAAGGCACTCTTAACTTGGAAGAGGAGTCATACGTATCACTGTTCAGGTCATACTTGTAAGTTGGTGGAAATCGTATTTCAGGCTCAGTGAATCCACAAAATACTTCACCTGCAAGATGACAAGAATCCTTTTACACATCAAACTAATAATTCCTTTTAGTTTATAAATAAACTTAAAACTTGTCTACCTTTTTCCATGAGGTTTGTCAGCTGATCCTGAGCCTTGAGTTCCTGCCAGATGAATATAGCAATGTTGTTTAGAAAATAATTAAAATGGTAGACTTAGCTGGCAGTTTTGCAGAGTCATTATTGGTACATTCAACCAACTGGAGGTGCAAGAAGATCAGGGCATAAACCCTGCCCCCTCCCCCCCAGGACATAAATACTTTACCTTGAACTCATTATCATCTTGTTCTTTGTAGTGAGTCAACAGTTCATCAACTTTCTCTCTCGACATATCAACTCTGAAGTTAAAATCACCCAACCAGAAAACGTGATCAAATCTATCAGTGACATCAGGACCTAAACAGATGATATTCAGATAATATTAATGATTGGGAATCATTAACATTAAAATAAGTAGTCTCCTTCGCAGCCGTTATTAGTGCCAGTCAAATCCCTCCCCACTAATGGCTGCTGACTTGAGCCAAACATTCCTTTCCCAAGAATCAACCAATGAAACGCAGGCTTCCATTTCCTGGAAAGCTGACCTTTGACCTTGGCAGATATTTTGTTTGAATCGGCCATTATTCACTGATTTTTTCAATCGCTAAGGGATAATTTTTTTCTGCTTTAGGATGTAAAAAATCAAGAATAAAGCATTTCATATCAGCCTAAAGACATTTTTTGCATGTTTTCATTCATCAAACAAAGGAAAATAAATATATTCAAGTTCCTTCAAAGACAAGTTGTTCACAGCTTAAAGTCCAGATTTAACGCCAAAGCAGTTCATCTCAATCTACTGATGCATGTGATTGGCTCACACTTAACAATGGGAAAGGAATGTTTGGCTTGAGTCAGCAGCCGTTAGTGGGGAGGGATTTGACTGAAATAATGGCTGTGGAGACTATAACATAAGTAGCTCCAGTAAATGATCAGGTTGACATACCGGTAAATATGCATATATCCTCAACAAAGTAGGGGTTTTTAGGTGAAAGGGTTGGAATAGTCTGCCATATGGGAGTGTTGTTGCCAAAAGGATGCAGAGTTTATTCTCTGGGACAAAGTAATTCATTCTACAATAAGGTAACAGAATTACTCAACCTACGGTTATCAGTCCAAGGTTTTACTACACTTTGTAAATTCAGAGATTTGCGGATTACGTTGTAGTCATTTACACGATCCTTTGACTTTCCCTCGTCAGCTGTAAACAAATTTGTTTAAACATCTTTAAGAAGAAGTTGATACATGAGGACAAAGTCAATTTCTACTAACCAGTTCCAGAATCAATTCAAATGACAAGCAAATTTTGTTTTAACATCTTGATCTTACTAATACTTACAAGTTAAGTGCGAATTTATAAATAAGAAAGATGTCCCAAAAAGACTGAATGCAACAGCCAAACCTCCCTGGAGAGACAAAACAGTATTGATATCAAAATCAAATTCTACTTTTCAGGTTTACCATCAAGCAAAAAGAAAAAGGGACAGAGTTACTTATTAAAAATAACTGCTTTGAAGACAATGAAAGTTGTTGTTGTCAATGATACTGGTAGTGTGAGATCCCCTGTGGTAAGTACATAATGTAATACAACTTACCTTGGTTTTGATCATGTAACCTGGTCTTGTTGCAACTGTGTCTTGACTGACAGCTGTGGATATAATTAACATATATGATTTTTAACACAAGCTTAATCTTATCAGGCTCATAAATGAATGCAAGATGATGTGTATACCTGAGCAGAACCAGATAATTTCTCTCCTAATAAACACAGCCATGTGTAAGACACCAAAACTACTGGAATACATGAGGACATGGCTTGGACCAAGCGTTTCTTGCAACCTTATTTCCCATTCTTTTCTACAAGGAAATATTATTATATCAATGTGAAAAAATATACATGTCAAATAAATATGTATTTCAGAGTACTACGCGGTCCACATATTCACGTGATTGCATTTCAATTGCCACGACCTGGCATCTGTTTCACCCCGGCCTGCTCCCAGTCTGACCTTGTAGCTCAGCTGGTAGAGTATCGGTGGTACAAATCCGAGGGTCGTGGGTTCAAATCCCAGCGAGGTCGGAAATTAATTTTTCCGGATTTCTTTCCAAGGGTCTTTCGCCCGGAATGGCCTCATTTCTAAGCACTATAACTTTCCATTATTTCTAGTTCATGTATTTCAGAGTGCTACGCGGTCCACATATTCACGTGATTGCATTTCAATTGCCGCGACCTGGCATCTGTTTCACCCCGGTCTGCTCCCAGTCTGACCTTGTAGCTCAGCTGGTAGAGCATTGGTGGTACAAATCCGAGGGTCATGGGTTTGAATCCCGGCGAGGTCGGAAATTAATTTTCCCGGATTTCTTTCCAAGGGTCTTTCGCCCGGAATGGCCTCATTTCTAAGCACTATAACTTTCCATTATTTCTAGCCCATGTATTTCAGAGTGCTACGTGGTCCACATATTCACGTGTCAAATAAATAGGTAAGCTGGTGTTGAAAAAAGGTCTCAGGCAACTGCATTGGATTCCAAGTAAATCATCCAAGATCATTCACTACACCTCAAGACAGAGTAGAATATATATATACAATATTACATATTGGGAACAATATGAATTGCTTAGAGTGCTTTGCTAACATATTCACCTAGATGAAGTGCTTTCCTGGAGGCCAATCACATAAATATCTTGAAGAAAATCAATGTTATCAGGTAGGAGAAAGTCGTCTAAATATCCAGGAATTTCCTCAAAAAGCAAAGAAATTAAGGGCATATTATTGCACAGAGTCATGTTTGTGGAACTTGCATCATAAAATATGTTTAGCATGTTACAGTCCAATCCAAGCTTTTTTGGGATGAAAGTTGCCTAAAACAAGTGCAGAGTAACAATGTCTTGAAGTTTGAGCTCAATAGACCTTATTCGCCTGGACGTATTTGGTTTCCCATTACACTGGTCAAGTGTCATTCCTTTGGGACTTTTTCCTTTGTTTAATGGTAACACTCGAAAAGATACATTAAAAGGATAATAGTGCAGAGTAACAATGTCTTGAAGTTTGAGTTCAATGGACCTTATTCACTTGGACGTTTTCCCATTACACTGGTCAAGTGTCATTCCCTTGGGACTTTTTCCTTTGTTTAATGGTAATGCTTGAGAAGATACATTAATATGGATAAACCTCAAACAAAGAATCTTATTCCCAAGAGGTCTGTAATGGGAAAACATTACACCCAAGCAAATAAGGTCCATTTACCTCAATATTTTTTTAGGTGGGTTTTCCTGTGTGCTTTGCTTTTTTCTTAACAGTTTAACAATGACCCTGAAACTCACAACAAGTACCATTGCTTAATCCATAAACCATCAAACTAACATACATTTTTATGCTGTTTACCTTTTCTTCATGCATATTCCATGTAGCCACAAAAACCCCAACTTTACGATCAGGGAAATATCTCAACATTTCCTCTTGTAGAAAGTTTGTATTCCTCAGTCGAACTGTGTGAGCTGCAACTCGTGGAAGAAGACTAGATTGTGATCTATATGAAAACTCACTTCTACCTTTCCTTGATACATCAGAATCTGACATATACTTAATATCCTCTGATCTGCTTTCTAAATCTCCTTTTAAGTTCCTAGAAATTTGGTTTTGAAATCCTGGCACAGACTCGTAAGTAGCTGACATTGAAGTTTGATCAGAATTTATGTTTTCATACATGCCAGTTGAGTTATCTAAGGTGATATTCCTTGGTATACTAGGAAGTGTAGAATTTGGGTATCGTTTACTTAACAATGCTTTAGCAATGCGTTCACTTTGTTCTTTAAGTTCAAGGTCGCTTTCAGAAGATGAAGACAATGTAGAGTCATCATCATCATCATTTACATCAACATCATCATCAGTACCACTAACATTTGTAAAACTATCATCGGATGAAGGCAAACCACCATCATCATCATTCTTACTTTCATTATTATTTTCCATTATAGTAGCATCATCATCATTAGTCTCTATTTCTTTTTGTATAACTCCAGATTTTCCATCACTTTTATTTTCATGAAAATCACGAACAACTTTAAGAGGTTGAGAAATATTTGGATTTTCCCCAGAAACGTCATTGCATCTTGATTCACTTTTAACGTTTTGTTGATAATTCTTAAAGCTATTGACTAAATCTTTATCTGATCTTATTAGAGGCTCCAATCTGACATTTCTCTTTCTTTGTTGTTCAAAACTCACTCTCTCAATAGACCCATCACTAGAACGACGAGGTGGCTTAGAAAGAGGCGATACACTTGAGTTATAGACATGTTTACGGGATATTCTCTCGTCTTCTGAGCCTGAAGTTCTTGGAGAATCGTTCCTTAAACGTTTTTGTCCTCTAAATCGAATTGGAGTTGAACGTCTTCGTTGTCCGTCCTTCAAGCGAGAAGGAGGAGGATGAGGAACAAAGCTACTGACTAATGGCTCCCCAACAAATGGCTCCGACTTCGAAGCAGGTGATGGAGATATTATTGAAAGGCTTTCAAAATTATTCAGAGTGTTTTCTGAGGATTTTCTTCTGAGAAGGAGTCGATTTGGTTGGATTGTAGGTCTGTTGGTTGTTCGTAAATTATGATTAAAAAACGAATAATTCCCGGCTCCATTCGACATTTCTCGTTAGCAATTGAAAATATTCACTTAGGATTGAGTAACGAACGTCATTCTTGAGCCATCCAGGAAGTATAAGTGGGTTTATTTGCCCATAAAAAGAGTCATGTGTTCGTCCGCCATTTTTGTTTATTTGCTATGGTGATAGAGGGGAAGCTGGGACCTGAACTCAAGGGAACAAAATATACATTCTAGGGAGGGGGGATACGTTAAAAAACTAACTCCTAAATTACATTTAGAATAAAGGAATAAATATTTGTTTTTGAACTAAAAAAGTACTTCAAATAATCTTTTTTAAATAATCAAAGTAAATTTTTGGCTATGTTTTCATAATTTTGGGATATACTTAGTTAGATTATAAAGACCATTTTACCCTCCCTTCCCTATATCTAATTTATTTGTGCACAATTCTTGTGTGCATGTGGTTTATCCAAGATGGCCGATGTACAGAAGCTGGTCGAAGAAAATCCTCATTTAGAGATGATAAAAGAGGATTCAGGGAAAGAAAGGGTAGGTATACTTCAACATTAGTAATCATTATAACTGTAAATGCTTTGAATAGTTCAAAAATGTGTTTGTGAATGGGCTTGAATGCTTTGAGTTGAGAGTGTGCCATAACTACAGCCTACTGCGGGATAAATTTGAATCTAAATGCATAAGATTGTTTATGTGAAAGCTTTAAAACGCTTTTAGACAAACTGTCTTTAACATTTGTAGATTCTTTAGTTGCTTGTGTCAACATTACAAATCACATGCAAAGACCCTGGTATAATATATACACACCCCACCCCCCTAGGGCAACTACATTAGATCATGATAGATCTAACCTAGCAGTATGATACTTTATTTCAAAATTATTTTCTGGTATGAGAAATATAATATCCTTTATAAACTTTCATCTATGGGTTTCTTGTGTTGTAATGTCTTGGGGAGAAAATACAGTTATGGGCTACCTGTGTCTCCTTATTTTACAAACTCTATCGAACAATGCAACAACTGGTAGGCAAAAACTTGGGTCACAAGGTTCAGCAGGCTGGCATTCCATAGCTGATTGTGAAGTATGATCATCCATGTGAAAGTAGTATTGGGAAAGACTGTTGTTCATGACTGACATTTTGACAGCCTGAACAGAAGTTATCCTCAGACAGAACCAGCCAGGGTTTTTGGGGTATATTGGTATCAGGGCATTTTTAACCCCATTATTCAGTATTTATAACAATGTTTATGGGTATGAAGTATCTTGCTTTTTTGGATTTTTGGGATTCAGTATCACAGATATCCCGCAGGGTACTCCTATGTTCTTTGGGATTCCTGTGGTCTACTTAAAGCACAGAGGTATTCAGTACCTCAGTTCTAGATCATTTTAAGTATTTGGTATCCCAGTTATTCCTGAAATTAGGGGTATATTGGTATCTCGGCACCCTCTCCCCCTGGTCTGTTCAGAGTCTAGTCAATAGTGTTCCACTCCTAGGTTCAAACCATCTCTCATTCTATATCTCTGTAATTCACTATCATCTTTTTATTTGTTAAGGTCAAGTGTAAACTAACGGGCCATCAACTGCCATGCCGTCTTTCAGACATTGTCACTTACACAAAGGGTAAAAAATATCTGAGGTTGTTAAAGGCTCTCACAGTAAAAGAGCAACCAAAAGATGATATTGGAAGTGAACAGACAACAGGTTTTGCTTTTGAAAAGTATAAGCAATACTTAGTTCCAGCAGAGAAGAGAAGGTACATTGATTTTATTGGTCAGTAATGAGTAGATTTCTCTACTTTGTGCATAAGATTTTCCCATTTCAGACCAATGATGAGTCATCCGTTTGGGAATATATGAAATAGAAATAATGGAAAGTTATAGTGCTTAGAAAGGAGGTTATTCTGGGCAAAAGACCCTTGGAAATAAATTCAGAAATTAATTTTTATGAATTTATTTCCAAGGGTCTTTC